>SKCR01015057.1:0-185970 GCA_019454045.1 Zanthoxylum bungeanum | reverse complement strand
TTTACCGGAAACTCGCTAATTCTATCGGATCAATCATATCTCATCCGATTCACCCCGGATTCTACCATATTATCGTTTTAACATATTAAAACACATTCAATTCATTTCATGCTAATTCGTTACACTACGGAACTACTGGAAACATCCGAATATAAATCGTTATACTTTAAAATAACAAATTCTAAACGGAGAGTCGTAGGGAAATTCCGAGCCATATTCGGACTTCCAACAGCCATACGAACGCGCTAGTGTGATCGGAATTCCGATTGGAGTTACCGTTCATCATGGGTCTACTATTCATCTGATGTTTTTTTCCTCGTTTCGCGTGCAACCGAGCATGGATCGGGAAAATCGTCACCACCATCTCGTAGTACTCATCGAGGGCTTCAATTTGGTAGGTGGCTCGGGCCGTGGTTCGAAGCGAGGAGTCGGGATCGGGTGACTCAAGCCGCGCGTGTATCTCCCCCAAAACTCGCCGTTTCCGGCGTTCCAGAAGTCACCGCCGGTGGCTAACCCCTGCAGGGCCACCGAACGAAGCTGCCGGTGGTGGTCCGCCGGCATGAGGCCGGCCGGAGGCCACCGGCAAGCTTCCCCTTCCTCTCCCTCGCGTGTACTGCACGTCCCTCATTTCTTTTTTTTTTTCTTTTTTTTTAGGTATCTCTCTCTCTTTAATGAATTATTAATAATAAAAATAAAATCATAAATATCTCTTTTTCGAAAATACCCAAAATACCCCCACTATGAAGGGTATTTTCGGAAATCAGCCCATTCGAAGCCATTCTTACTCGATTCTCGAAAAGTATTCAACACAAAAGTTGTTTATCTTAGAAAAACGAGTCCGATAGTTCAAGAATCAACTCGATCGGAGTTCGTTTACTAATTCTTTGGTCAAAACAGTAAACTTTATTCTTATAGTAAAAATCGCGTAACTGATTCCTTGAGACGACGCGTCTTCTAAGGCGACAACTCATCACTATATATATGGCATCACTTGATCTCATATTCTCTGTTATCATCATGATCCGAAACTATAACATCGGTCCGGAAATCCTCTAGAACCGTCCGAAAATCTGGGATGTTACATTCAACCCTCCTTATAAAATTTTCGTCCTCGAAATTTCTCTATCCCATAACTACTGATTCAAACCTGGTCGAATGTGTGAAAAACTATCTTACTCTATACTTTACTGATATAACTTCTCCGTCTAAACTATAAACTAACCGCTATCTATAAACTAAGATTCTCAAGAGCTCATCTATGCTTTAAACTAACTATACTGGTCTGATTCTCATCTCTGGCTATACTGATCTAGTTCTTATCTCTAACTATACTGTTCTGGTTCTGATCTCGAGTCTTCTGGCCTCACAAGGGCCCTATACTGGTACTATCTTGTTCTTGCTAATTCTCTGATCCAAAAAGGGCCGCATGAGTACAAACTTAATCTATTCTTCTCTCATATAAAGATAAACTAATCTATACATGTCAATGAGCCACCCATGGACTCATATTCAAGCAAACAAGGTATTAAGTAAAGAATCAAATCATATCAAACAATCATAAAAGATACATACAAAGACCCACGTGGTCTTTACCATACTGAAGACAATCTCTAACAGCTGGATCCCCACAATTGCAGTCACTGACTTCTAGATTATGCTACTGACTCTGATTTTTAATCCATGCTCTGATACCAACTTTGTAACATCCCACCTAGGCCAGGATGCTACTAGACAGGAGACAGGCTAAACCCATCTCCATAAGCCTCTGAACCTAACGAAAATTCGGCATGATGTATTCGTAACATCATGCAACCTGGCCTGCAGCCAGCATCCACATACAACAAAAAATACAACAATCTCGCCTCAGGCCGGAACACAATATCAAGGCCTCAGGCCTGAACTCAAGAACAAAATGTAAACACTTGGCCTTCGGCCAGAACTCAAAATAACAACTACACTATTACATAATCCATACTAAATGATACAAATGCAAAATACAATACAAAGGGCCGTGAGGACCCACAACTTGCCCAGGACTCGACGCTCTCTCGACTGTAATTGAGGTGATCCGTTGTCTTCAAAGTCTTCACCGGACTATTGCCACTGACCTGCAAAACTACAACTGAAGAAGTGTGAGTCATATGAACTCAGTAAGTAACCATGCAGAAATTTACAAAACAGATATAACCGAAGGACTTTTATTCTTTAATTACCATACTACTAGTTACTGATTTTTTTTGTCTGAACACACATATACATATTGTAACTTCTGATTACTACTCATCAAATTTTACTTTACTAACTAGCTACAAGGTCCATTACACTTATAATGTGCTACTCTGATTCTTTTTCTTAATCTTTCTATATACTCTAAGCTAGTCAAAAATCAGACAATTGTACTAACTTTCTTTCTTTTACTGTATTGAAAAATCATCAAATCGGTCACATTAAATGTTATTTATGAATCAACACTCATTCCACTGCCACCAACCACGTAATCTATACATATGTTATCGGATCGCCTGCTTTAGCTTCAATTCAATATGTGCTTTCTAAGTAATCATAGAACTCATATCATTATTAACATATATACTTTTGAATAACATCATGCTATACACAAGGTCAACCATATAGTTATGAATTTGCAATTATAAAATCATAAGCCATTATCTTACCAATTGTTCCTCCCACGTGAATATATACTACACACAGGCATCAATCACAAATATATAGATATATATATAATATATATAGTATATATATATATATATATATATATATATATATATATATATATATATATATATATATATATATAATCATACTATCATGCTTCAATGTCAACTATATGCATCTCAGGTGGGTTACAGCATACAAACTCCATATGCACGTCGTAGATGCTATATAAAACTTTATCATGTTAAGCTGTTTAGAAAAATACTTTTAGAAACTCTTATTTAACATCTGATTTCTGAAGTCTAAATCCTGAAAATCTGAAAACTAAAAACTGAAGATGCCCAGGACAACAGCTCACTGCGGCATCTCTGAAAACTGAAAATTGAAATCTGAAAAACTTTTTCTAACTCTGTTCTGAAAACCGTATACTGAAATCTGGTTTCTGAAATCTAGGCACTGAAAATCTGAAATCTATGTACTGAAAATTTGGAACCTGAAAACTACACTACGTCCAAGAAAACGACTCAACTGGACGTCCCTCAACACCCAGGAAAACGACTCAACTGGTGGTGCCCTACGTCAGGAAAACGACTCGACTGACGTAGAGTCCTATGTCCAGGAAAACGACTCAACTGGACATAGCCACCACTAGAGTCCAGGTACACGAACCTAAGTCGTCGTCCTGACTCTCTACATATGCACATGTCTCTAAATCCGTCAAATTCAACTGTATCTCAAGTTACATACTGGGGTGAGGTTTTACCTCATGCCCCGAAAATCACGTAAAACTGCTGATAAACATTTTAAAACATAATCAAAACTTAAAACTGTAAAAACTTTTCTAAAATACTTTTCTTTCAAAAGTGTCTACAACTTTTCTTTAAAATACTTTAAGTTTCAAAATGCGGTTAACTGCAACTCAATCTCTGAAAGTCTTGACACATACACACATATGTACATGCATATATGCATTTCTTATGCTTTTCTCTACTCTAGTCATAATTCCATCTATAATGATCTTATATTCAAACGTGTCTATATTTATTTATACATGCACACATTCAAACCATCATAACTTAGCTTACCTCTATAACTTAACCTGCTGGTGACTCATAATCAATATATTGCATAATTCATATTCATACACATACATTCGAAACTTTACTACTATATCAGATATCAAATATATATGAGTTCCAGAGTCTTAGTTCTTAACTACTTGCCATTTTCTAACTATCAATTTGTTCTTAAGAAACTCAAACCATAATCTTTTATATATATTCTCATGCTATGCATATACTACTTATTTATGCTCTTTATCACTTTATATACTTGTATCTATACTCATGTTGCTAATATTCTTATGTAAACATGAATTACAAACTTTCATTCATAGCACTAGTTCCTATATGTTTATCACATTTATAACTTTAATCTCATTCCCTAGGGTGTAGTTTCTACATCCCCCATACCCAAGTCTCATAAAATTATAATTATGACCTTATTCATATGTTCTTATCTAATTATACTTACATAGGTGTCTCTATTCTTTTATATGCTCATACTTATCTCTTACTCATACTTCTGCTTATCTTTGTCTATATGTGTATCTCGTTACAACTGCTTCTTCTTTCACACTCATGTTTATATATAAATATATACATGTTTCATGCATATACTATACACATCTATACGACATAACCATTTTCGAACATTACTAAATCTTTTAAGCATTAGAAGCATGAGTTACTTACCTGGCTAAGCGAATGCCCGCGATCCGGGTCCGATCTGTCAAAACAAATCACAACGTATGTTAGAACCGCGATTTACGGAACTTTCAACTCATCTATACTCAACTACAGACTTTCTCGGAATACACGAATTCTTTCTAATACTGTGATTCGAACTTCACTACTCTATTATATACTCATACACTGTTCTAACTTAACTAGATAGCTCAGATTCTCGTTTTACGCGTATGCGGTAAAACTTGAGGAAAAGTTTCCGCAAACGCTACGGAAGGATCTCGAAACCTCCGAACTAATCCGGAATCACTCAATTACCCTCGCAATATCATATTTATACTATTTACGTGATTACGGTCATCTACGCTCGATCGCGCGAGAAACTGCGTTTTACCGGAAACTCGTTAATTCTACCGGATCAATCATATCTCATCCGATTCACCCCGGATTCTACCACATTTATCGTTTTAACATATTAAAACACATTCAATTCATTTCATGCTAATTCGTTACACTACGGAACTAATGGTAATTAGGGGTTTTTCAATCCGATTCGGTTTCAATCCAATTGAATCCACAATCAACATTAAATCATATTCCCGAATGATTTCCAACACATCCAATGTTCAAAATCAAAAAATTCCAAGACAATGGGCTATATGTATTCGGCCAATATAAGCAATTTGGGGAAAATTGTTCCAAACTAATTTTCAACAAATTGATCCAATCAATCCTCAATTAAACATACTTTAAACATTCTAAATCATCCAATTTCATTAAACATGCTCAAAATCAAGTTTACCCAAATTTGTCAATTTTGGCCAACATAAAAATTGGGGAAATTTGTGTTCCAAACACAATTTCTTCAATTGATCCAATCAATAATTAATTCAACAACATTTAAGCATACTAATTCATCCAATTTCATCAAATCATGCCCAAATTCGTTTGCCCAATTTTAACCCTAACTTTTCCATGCTTGATCAAAGCTCAAAGATACCATTGTTGGTTTCTAAATAGGTCCCAAGATCATGAAAATCAAGTAAGAAATTCGCATGAATACTTCAAAGGAGTAAGGTGGAATACATACTCACATTGAAGGGTTTGATGCTAGGAAGAACAAAACCCATTTTCCTCCTCCATGAAGCTCGGTTTTGGTCTCTTTGAACTGCTGGACTGCTCGATTTTGGGCCTCCATGTGTCTCCAAAAATCGGCCATGGTTGACCTCCATTGAAGATCCAAGCTTCAAGCTTTCCATGCTCAAGTGTTCACTACCCTATCACCTTATATTGACCCATGGTGTGTGCTAGCACTTCTTCTTCTTCATTGCTTCTCACTGATTTCGGCCAAAACCAGAAAATGGAGAGAAGAATCGACTCCAAGCTGTGTGAGGAAGAGGAGAAAAAATTGAGAGGGAAAATAGGTTTCCTTTGTCAAAATCGTATATTACTATGAGAGAGAGAAATTAATGCTTTTGTATATCATTTTTATTATTATTATTTACCAAGTAAATAAAAATAAAACATATACCACTTTTACTTTCAAAAAGTAAAGTCAAAAAAGCAAAAGCAAAAAGTGCTTTTCAATCAACTCACATCACTATTCACATCAAGTCACTTTAATAAAGTGACTACATGTCATGTCACATCACTCAAAGTGACAAGTGATTTGAAAATAGATACGACTAGTGATTTGACGCTTGATGTGACTTACGTGCCACGCTCGAATTCGAAATGTAAATGCGCTCGCAATCACTCTCGGGCTCGGGTTCGCTAATTCCAAATTAACAAATTTTCCGTCGCGTCGTAATTAAATGATTACACGTAGCGAAATCACTATTCACGTCGCTAACGAATTAATTCTAAATTAATTCGTTCGCCCGAATTAAAATCTAATTTTAATTCCGCGTCGAAATCTAATTTCATATAATATATCGAATATATTATTTTATCGATTAATCCAAATTAACCGTTCTCTCTCTTTTATTAATATTTTATCCTAGATAAAATATCTCCGTAATTAATCCCATATTATTTTCTCTCTCATCGAATTAATCCCAGATTAATTATAGTACGAGTCATACATCATCGGTGAATCTTCGGGAAGCGACCCATGAGATCCCCAGATATGTTGGCAGTAAATACGGTCGTCGGACTATCCGAACACGTAAGTACCTCGTACTACGTTTATACCAATTTACAAGACAAGGTTGGCTTCTAGCAAAGCGCCATGCCTACCTAATTCTCTGGAAATATCCTTACACGAATATATGATTTATATCAAGCGTAGTATACCGTAGTATTGTGTATTTCTGTCCAGTATCGGATGATCACGTGCTAGGCCTGGGGCTGCAATTGTGTCTGCCCCGTACGAAGCACATATCTGATGTCTGTTAACTAGTCTCTATAATCGGATATACATGACCTAGTCATAATATCCCGATAGCTCGAGCAGTTAAGAGAACGAGTTCCGTATCCTATGTGACCATCATCTCCACTATGACTTGAGTGATACTTCCGTCTTGACATCACACCCAACACACTACGATTATCAATATACCCAGAATTGGCGTACACAGAACCAGTTAAAGCTTGGACGACCTAAATTAAAGTATATCGATTGTCATAAGTATTAGGGGTGCAAGTCTCAGGTTAAGACCAAATACACCTACCCTGATATCGGACTTCCATAGACACATAGTCATACTACCAATGGAATTCCGAGGGGGTCTATCCAGAGCGAAGCTGTTTCACATACCATCGGTGAAACACAACCTCCTATTACACTTGCATGAGTATCCTATACCCAAATAGATGAGACTATGTCGCTGTTTCCTAACAAACGCGCACAAGTGCAACACTAGTCTTTTACGTATTTATCGATGTCCAATCTCGATAATACTCTGACTAGGGATATTTAACGATTTATCCTTCGTGGACTGATACTGTCTCATATCATTCTCCGTCCAGGAACAAATCATAGGGACCTCTCATCATTTATATATCTAGGTGATCTAATCACAAATGATAAGAGTGCAATCTCCTTTGGCACATAGTTAATTTGTACAACAACACCGTGATCTGTACAAATAGTGACGCTATGGGTCGTAATTGTCCAATAGTTGGTAGTGTCGAATGCTCTATTTTATAGTAGACCAGCAAAATGGAAGAAAATAAGCTCCAGTAAATAAAACTAATCACTGAGAATAGTGAAAGAAAAGACTCACTCGACGGACTTTAGTGCTCAGGGATTCAGCCAACTCCAACCGACCCAAATACACTCTATTTCCTCACGAATAAATAAAACGTTTTCTAGTTTTCCCTATCATTTGTAATCCTAACACTAGATGCTTCTTCTTTTGGCGAAGATACAAGTGATATCTTCCCTTCTCGGTTAAGTGCTCTTTGAGGTAGTATGTGTACATTAGATCTATCACTCCAAATTCAATCCCAACTCAAACGTCATGCACTCAATTAACAACTGCACCCTTCATGTGTTTGGCATCAACTGAGAGGGGGCTAACTCATAGTGATTCAACACCTTTTAGACTAACCTAGGCACCAGAAACCTCAAACCATCAGCAAATGGGAATTTATAGAACCTTATCTATCTGGCTATTTTATAATCGATCCTCTCATTCGATGTGGCCAATTAGATTTCAATAGACTCAGGAAACCTAAATCTCAATCTCATTTCTATTGTCGATTGTTCGATCACTCGACTAAAAGGGTACTTGATCAAAATATTTTTCGATTCATTTGTGCTTAGAGTCCCACTCGATTGCCCCAAATCAGATAAAGTCTTAAGTGGTTGAAGTGTTAGGGTTGGTGCTCGGTGCGCCAATTCTGATATTATATATGTTCAATTAATGAATAAAATAATTCCATTTTCTATAATATTACTTATTGATGATAACACCTCTTCTCTTTTATACAAGTATTTTATCTAATATCGATTTGATTGAAACTAATCCGATTTAGTGATATGTATACATTAGACAAAGACCCGAGGATTTACAAAGTAGTGCGTAGTTACAATGTAGTTTGTAATTGACATTTAAAAATGTCACTATAAGTTGTATATTCTCAAATAAAGTTCATGGTCAAGATTTACTAACATGGATCGGTTAGTACAATCTGTTGAGACCAGTACATGTCGTATATCGAGACATAGTCTGATAGTTTATCCTAATGAACTATGAGTCTCATTAGACTTGTACAAATGTGTAGGTATTTATTTGATAAACACAGAATAAATCACTAAACATTTCCTAATAAATGATACACCAACGTCAATAGGAATCTTCTTGCGTTGAGTAGCATAGTAGTCATTCGACTTGAGATACCACTATGGATATATGAGTTATCTTCCACACTTTGATGACAGTCATGTCACTGATCTATTTAGATCAGACTTTGGCATGTTTGTTGGGTGTGGACTCATGCTCATGCTATCCTGTGAGTATCAGATGAAATCTGTCAATCTTGTGTACAAGGTATAGGTATCCTGCACATGTTTGTGATTTGTTAAAACTATTGTACATTGCGGAAGCGAGTTCCAAGTGTTATATAGGTATCGCAAATTAATAAGTCGATTATATTATACTTAGGGATTTGACGTTCACATCCATATCCTCGTTCTAATATAAATAGCCTGTGACGAAGGGATTATACGTATGCAATAACCTCAACTTGCATAGTTTAACGAGATTATCTGTGGTCGTCATAATTTACAAGTTGGTGATTATGGATATGAAATTGGATTCCATGGTAGAAAAACCTGAACTTAGAGAGTCTCAAAATATGAAGTTGTTGAGCACTTAGGTACACGTTATGAATAATACACATTATTCATAATACTTTATCGGATTAAATGAGGTAATCTGAATTATTTAACGGTTAATCAAAATTACACATGCTTAACGGCATATCGATCATTTACTAATTAATGTGTATTTATATTTAATACATGATTTTATTAAATACATATTAATTAATTGTCAAATAATTTTTTGACATATGTCATTAATATATGTATTTTGTTATTTAGTGTAAATAAAAATATATACATCTAAGTGTGTGTATATATATATATAAATATAATCATATTAATTAATTGTTTAGATATTTAAATAATAAATATGTAATTAATTAAATTATATTTATAATTCATAATTGTTATGTAATATGTTTGATTATCAATGGTTACATATGACATGACGTTTAAAGTTGAAGTGTATAAATTGATTTTGTCAACTTAATAATTAAATTTGATTAAATTAAGTATTTTGACCAAATATTCCCCTAATATTTCGACCAACACATGTATAAAGTAAAAATTATTTTTCTCTTTCATAAGTTGTCTTGGCAAAAAAAAAAAAAATCCATTACCATTTTAAAGAGCTTCCAAAATGATTCTTGAGAGAAACTTGAGAGAAAATGATCAAATCAATAAGAAGGCTTAAGGAAATTTGGAGATTTTGAGGAAATCTTTTATATTCTTCAGTTTAGAGAATCTGTTCTTGTTCTTGAGTATCTAGAAATTTTCTAGGGTTTCTTTTCTTTCTTAAATTTTGGTGTTTTTTGATTTGGATGATGAATTGAGAGGCTAGATGCATGTGTGAAATAATATTGATTAATATTAGTGTAATATTAATTCAATTTTGTCATATGAAAATAGGTTTTCATTTTAAAGTGTTATGACCACTCCCTAATAATACCTAGAATTTTTCTTGAGTTTTTCATTCGTGATGGCTTTGATTGGTGTAGATATTAATTTCATCAATGTTGAGAAAATTGGATTTAAAGCATGAAAAATGATTATTTTATATCCAGATCAGATCTAGAAATTATGTAAATTTTGTAATGAAAAATATATTATTTAAATATATTGGATATGTATTGGGCATTAAAATAATTTTCGGAAATTATTTCGGAGTGAAAATAAGAGAAAACGGCGAAAATGGTGTTACCGGGTGAACTTTGAGCTAATCGGATAACATCCCCCCAAACAATGAGTTGTCACTGTTCCCAAGTACTATTGGGGTTGACTTGGGCATCCCCATACGATATTAATTGGTCCGTTCAGTAGTAAACGCATTTTATGTTATTTTATGGAAAAATATTTTTGTAAACGTTTCGCGGTACTTTCTAAATTTATTATATCGTTATTTGATTTGAATAAAATATTTAGGTAAAATATGATTGAATTATTCATATTGGATATTGAATAATTTATTCGATAAGTTTAACAATTTTAAAGTCATGGTTTGTCTCAAGCAACACTTCCACTTTATAAAATCCCATTTTATGAAGAACAATTGGACTTAACGCATAAGAAAGGACAAACATTTCCATCACCGGGGGACATTCTGTACCCATAGAAGGAAGAAGTTGAGGTCGTATTGGAGAGGTTAGGCTTCCACACCATGACCAAGATCATAAATGTTCATATCCTCTAACGACATGGAATGGTACCTGTCTAGCTCAGGGGACACGCAAAGCAGCGTGCTCCCTCCAGTTAACAAATGAGTATACTTATTGACTTCTACTAGACCCAATCGACAGAGCGCCGCCCTACTATTGGGGCGAATGTGGAACCCTTAGGGTCGGATCGGTGTCCCACGTAATGGAAATGTGTCTAACTCATAGATATCAATCATAGGTATAATTTTAAATAATTTAATGAAATACTATATTTCATTACGAGTGTATAGGAAAATACTGGAGCTGAATCGAAGTCCGGAAACTCCAGAATGGGATGAAACAAAAATTAATACGCGCACGTACATGATGTTCTCATACGGTGCACGCACTGTGTGTGTAGACTATTATTATTATTTTTTAAAATTTTTTGTTTGTTTATTTGTTTTAAACATCACCTCAGCTCTCTGGAAAGAGAGCTGAAAGAATTAGGGTATTCTACCCTATATCATTTCAACCTTCCTTAAACACTTCAAATACACCTAAAACATCAAAATAAATACAGCACATGTTATAAAATAAAAATAAAGTTTTTTCAAAATATCAAATATTTTTACAAAAATAAAAATTTATTCTAAATACGCACTTGGGTAAATTTTGAATCCAAAACACAAACCAAATTAGAATCCCATAATGAATTGACTCATGGACAATTCTAAGTCACCCAAAGGTGGTCAAGTGATTCTAGAATGGTAGCCTTAGCTCTAAGCTGTTATCTAGAATTCCAAACTCTAATTTTATATCTCTATCGAACATAAATATGTTGACCGAACTACAAGTATATTGTGTTTATACATCCAAAGAATCCTAATACAATTAATTAGCATAATTTCAACATTATGTATCTAATACATAATTCATCACTATATGTCTCACTAATGAAAAACATAGCTTTTGGAGAAGTTTAAACTAACCTAGCAAAGTTGATTCAAAGATCCAATCTACTTCACCTTGTTGAAATATTATGGAGAAATTCCAAAATTAGCAAGCTTGACTTCAAGATCAAATCTTGATTCCAATACTAGTAAGCTTCACTCCAAGATCCAATCTTGATTTCTCCTAATTGAAATGTTGTAGAGATCTCACAAAACTTCTCTAAACACTTCTCTAACTTAGGCTAATTTCTTTAATTCTTGCTTGTATTTAGCTTTCTCAAAATAATTAAAACCTTCCTAAAGCTTGCTATTTATAGCAAAACTTAGGTAATTTTTAATTAATAAAAGTTATAATCAACTTTTATGTGGGCTTAATCTAATTTTTCCAAATATGTATAATTATGTGTAACTAATCTCTATTGTCTCTTATTTTGATTTATTCCAATTAAATCAAGACAAAGATTAGGAAATGGATTGGTTTAATATTTGCCACTTTGATTAAATCCAATTAAATCAAGCCAAAACCACATATTATTACATACTTATAATTACCATAATATCCTCAAATGGTAGAGATAGTTATGATTTTACAATTAAGCCCTTGTGTAATTATTGAATTAATCTAGTTAATCCAATTAGGTCAAAGTAAATAATCAATGTTATCCAATAACACTTGATTATCTTAGTTGATAATTATAATATCGAATATTAACTTTTATCAAAATTAATCTGCTACCCAAGTGCTCAACGAGTACACTACATATTTTGACTCTCTAAGTTCAGACACGTTCATCATAACAAGCACAAACTTGTCGTTCCAGATATCGAATCTGGTCGATCATGTTCAAAACATGAATGCTGATAGCTCCTCCATCCTTGAGTTTAGCATGGAATAATTCCTTAGACCTTCGATAAAGTTCGATCTCTTGATTTTCCTCGAACAATTCCTTGAGTGTTCGCATAATGCTCCAAGCATCTGGTACTTCAATGTACTGTCTCAGCAAATCTGGAACCATCGATCCCAAAATGTAGGTTTCACCTTAAGGTTATCATCCTTCCATCTATTAAAAGTTTCTTGCTCTTCTGGAGTAGAGTCAAGATCGATTTCAATAGGCAGTGGATTGACAATGACATAAGTCAATTTTTCAAACTCCAAGACAAGACATATGTTCATTTCCCATTCGAAGTAGTTCTCGGCTCTTTAGTTTATTGGTATCCAAATGTCTCATCAATGGATTAGCGGCAGCCATCTAGACAACATTTTAAATAGTAGCAGAATAATTTTCATTTCAGAATAATAATACTAATTGATTATGGAATTTTAAATCTCTTAGTGCCCTTTCACTACTTTACGTAATTCTGTAATCTCCCTAAATGGAAAATTAGAAATTTGACTATTGAAATTTCATAGCGGGAAGTAGATCCCAAGACATTTACTCCAACCTCACATTAATGACGATATTGGCCTTTATAAACTCATTAGGTAGACCTCAAAGGTCAATCACTTCATGTGACTCCTAGTTTGGTCCTGAACCATTTCTTATCGTCACACTAATGACAATATTGGATTAAGACGTGTTCTGGGTTTATACTTATCAATGTGCAATAATGAGCTTCGTAAGTACACCCTCACACTAATGATGATATTGGGTGACTGCGTTAACTCATCACGCTACACGTAATATTTTATCAGAGTGACCTAAGTTCTGAGCACTTATTCCTTCACACTAACGATGATATTGGATGTAAGTAATAAGAACTCATTCATCTTTGTATTGACAAGATGAACCTTATAATAATGCTCCAACATTAGTAATATTGTTACTTAAATTAAAGTAATTATCTAATCATGAGAGATTTATGACAATCAAGTCACTTATTTAATTAGGTCAAAATTTTAATTTAAAACATGCTTTACATATCCAATATGTCTTATGCATAATTAAATTAAAATATAAAGGCATTGATTTAAATACATGTCTAACATGTAACATGTGTTGTGTGGTTAAGCCTTGGATATGATGCATGACAAGATAGAATACATGCATTCGAGTGGCATTCGTAAACGTGTTCAAACGGGGTGAGGTATAATACATGCGTTCGCGTGACGTTCGGCAACGAGTTCGAACGATATTACAAAAATGGTTTCTATAATGACATAAACACATGCGTGAATATTTCCCAAGTGGTACATGGAGTTGTTTCCTAAGTACAAACCACACTACCGTCCATTCGGATTCGGCTACTGAATTTATGTCTAGGTTTCCATCCGATATACCGCAAGGGATAACACGCAATCATTAACACAACGCAATCATTAACCCAATGTTGACATACATGAAATATGATAATGCATATAACAATAAATAACTGAAGAAACAAATATGGTAAATAACAAGGAAGATAAATAACACAAAATAAATACGGAATAATAAAACAACAATAAACGTAAATTAAATATGAAATAATAAAAACTAATAATACGAAATAAATATGGAATAATAAATATGTGGCCAAATGATTTGGCCGTTTTCAATGAAGGACATCGCATGTCTGGTTGGACTTATTCCACGTCGAACCAAGCATGCTGTTTCCAGGACGACAAAATAAAATATAACAAATGGTGCCCTCAGGTCTTCCCATTTACGTCGCTTCTCGGGAGTGCATTGGGACGTCACCAGAATGGTTAGTGTTTCCGTTATTTTCACTGGTTCGCTGTTTTCTCTCGTTGTTTTCTCTATTTTCACTCGCTGTTTTGGCCACTGTTTTCTAGACTGTTTTCAGGGGTGTTAGGGGACTGTTTTTGGGTTGTTGGTTTGTTTATTTGGAATACTGTTTTGGGTTATTTTCTGGACTATTTTGGGTTATTTTCTCATTCGATTTTCGCTGGATTTAGGGCTGATTTTTATTGTTTGCATCGGTGTATTGGTGGGGGTTGCGTGAATGCATTTATAATCTGTTAGAAGTGTGTGCATGTAGTTTGGCTATTTGTTTCATGTGGCTATTTGTTGAAGGGTACATGGGGTTAGTTTGTGGCTACTTGTGGCTTTTCATTTGGTCGGTTGGCTTCTTGTGTGAGTCGGTGACGATGTGGATTTATGAGTGTGTGTTTATGTCGGTTTGTGAATGAGCTGCTACTAGTTTTGGTTTTTTTGGTCGGTTTGGTGGAGGGAAAAAACATGTGTTTGGTGGCTAGGCGTGAGTTGGTGAGTTGTTTGTGACAGAGGGCTGCTGCCTTTACTGTGTGTGTCTTAATGGAGCCATGTGTGTGCGTTTGTTAAAGTTACCGAAAGGGGTCAAAGATGAGAGAAGCTATGTGAGTGGAGAACAGAGAGATCCAAGAATAGAGAGAGATGAGAGAAGCTATTAGGGTTTCTAGTTTGTGATGATGATGGCTGGTGCGTGAGTTGGTTAGTGTTTTGTGTGAGTTCGTTTTGAGAGACGAGAGAGAGAGAAGGCCAGTATCAATGAGAGAGAGGCGAGTGTGTTTTGGTGTTGACGTGAATCAGATTAGCTAGGGTTCTTTTTATTTTTTTCGAGTAAGAGAGGAAGGGAGCCGTCAATGGTGGTTCTGTGTGTGAGTCTTGTCTGGAAGAAGAGAGTTTTGGAGTCCTGCTTCATATGTGGCTGGTGTTGATGGGTTTTTGATTATTGTTCAGTTGGGTGGCCTTCACGTGGAGGGCAGCTTTGTTGGTTTGTTGTATCTATGGGTGTGAGAAGAGAATGATGGTCTGTGTGAGTGGTGCATGTTCGATCTGGTTGCTTATTGTTATTTAGTTTGTGAAGTGTTGTGTAGGGTTGCTGGCAGTAGGGTTCTTTTTGTTACTTATTGTAGAGAGATGGGCTAGAGAGAGAGGAGGTTGTTGAGAATGTGTGTGGCTGGTTTGTATATGAAGATTGGGCAGAAGGTGAGAGGTAGAGAGGAGTGGCGAGAGGAAGAAGATTAGGGTTTTCATTTGTGCCGCCGTGAATGGAGAGAGTCGAGAGATGAGAGAGAGCCATAAATATTTTGAGAAGCAGCAGAGGCTGTGTTTAGCGTCTAGGGTTTTTTTGTTCTCTGCTTCTTCCGAGAGGGTCCAGGAAGAAGAGAGCTATGGTTTCTTTATTTTTCCAGTTGTCGTCTAAGTGAGGGGGAACCTTTTTTTAGGGTCTAGATTAGTGGTCTTTATATAGTGGTGAGCTAGGGTTATGGTTTATTAGTTGTGTTAGGGCTTTGGATGGGTGCGTATGCGCTTTGGATGGGTGCAGGGGTTTTGGGCCAAGATTTAATGTTTAAAATAAGAATCGACTGAGTGAATCCACAGCCAACAGCTAGTTTAAAATTGACGAGCTATTAACTTTAGAATTTTCCCTTCCGTCGTTCATTTTCCGTGACTTCCGTGACTTATTGGGTAGTGCCTCCATATGAGGCTCATCACTAGGCTTTATGCAAAAATACAGTGTCTACAGGTATAGTGAAAAATAGTTTCTTTGCTAAAGATGGGGAAGTGCTCAGAGAGTTTTCCAAAGACAAAGTGATGATCCTTCTCTTGTACAAAGAAACCTTCATCAGTTCTGAGGAAGCTAACCCAAACACTTTTTTGCCTAGTGTGTTTGCTTTTTTATTGCAAGAATATGATAATGTGTTTGCAAAGAAGATACCTCATGGCTTACCACCATTTTGTGGCATTTAACATCAGCTCAATTTCATCTCATGAGTGGTCATTCGTAATCGACCTGCTTACCGAAGCAATCCCGATGAGACAAATGAATCTCTGCATTATTTTAGTCTTATTGGTTCCAAAGAAAGATGGAACATGGAGGATGTGTGTGGGTTGTAGAGCAATCAACAATATCACTGTATAGTATCGCCACCCAATCCCTAGATTAGATAGTATGTTAGATTAATTATATAGGTCTTGTATTTTTCTAAAATTGATCTTAAAAGT
Source organism: Zanthoxylum bungeanum (assembly GCA_019454045.1). NCBI lineage: Eukaryota > Viridiplantae > Streptophyta > Magnoliopsida > Sapindales > Rutaceae > Zanthoxylum > Zanthoxylum bungeanum. The sequence goes on along the minus strand of SKCR01015057.1, from coordinate 169,263 downwards.
AGGTATCATCAGATTAGGATGCGAGAAGGGGTTTAATAGAAGACTGCTTTGAAAATAAAATATGGATTATATGAGTGGCTCGTGACGCTATTTAGCCTTACAAATGCCCCTAGTACTTTTATAGGTCTAATGAATCATGTTTTGCGTGCTTTTTGGTTAAATTTGCCATTGTGTACTTGATGATACTTTAGTGTATATCATGAATTTAGATGAGCATCTAAGGCATGTGCATTATGTACTTGATGTTTTGAGAAAAGAATTATTATATGCTAATATTAAGAAATGTAGTTTTTACACAGAAAACATGGTATTCTTAGGGTATGTCATTAGTGCTCAAGGCATTGAGGTCGGTGAGGAAAAGGTTAAGGTCATTCATGAATTGCCTACGCCTACTAGCATTACGGAGGTTAGGAGTTTCCATGATCTAGCTAGTTTCTATAGTACGTTTGTGAAAGATTTTAGCACCATTGAAGCACCATTCATTGAAGTTATAAAGAAAAATATTGGTTTTCATTGGATGGAGGAATAAGAGAGTACATTTGTATTGCTTAAAGATCATTTATGTACTACAAATATTTTAGCCTTGTCTAATTTAACCAAACCTTCGAGATTGAGTGTGATGCTTCAGGTATTGGTATCGGAGCAGTTTTGATGCAAGATCGACGTCCTATAGCTTTCTTCAGCGAAAAACTAAATGGTGCAGCTTTGAGGTACTCGACCTATGATAAGGAATTTTATGCCCTAGTTAGAGCTCTAGATACTTGGCATCATTATCTATTGCCAAAAGAGTTCATGATCTACACTGATCATGAATCCCTAAAGCATATTAGAGGCCAATGAAAGCTTAACGAAAGGCATACAAAATGGATGGAATTCGTAAAGACCTTCCCATATGTCATTTGATAAATCAAGGTAAGAAGAATATTATTGTTAACATATTGTCACGCAGGTATGCTCTCATTACGTCCTTGAGTTCTAAATTTCGTGGTTTTGAATTTATAAAGGACTTATATACGAATGATAATGATTTTTTTGAGATTTATAATGCATGTGAAAAGAAGTGCATATGGTAAATTTTACAAACAATATGATTTTCTATTTAAAAATAATAAATTATTTGTGCCCAGTTGCCCCATGGGTGAGTTATTGGTTCGTGAAGCACATAATGGGGGTCTTATGGGGTCATTTTGGTGTTAAGAAAACATTGGACATCTTGTATTAACACATTTATTGGACTCCGATAAAGAAACATGTCATGTGCATTTGTGATTAGTGCATTACTTTAGGAAAGTAAAATCTAAAGTTCAACCACATGGGCTTTATACACATTTACCTATTCTCTAGGCACCTTTACCTATTCTCCAGACACCTTGGGTAGATGTTTATATGGATTTTGTGTTAGGTTTACCTAGATCTAGGAAGAGACGAGACTATTTTTATTATTGTTGACTGTTTTAGCAAGATGACACATTTTATTGCATGTCACAAATCAGATGACGCCACACACATTATTAACCTATTCTTTCGAGAGGTTGTACAATTACATGGAGTTCCTAAGATTATAGTATCAGTCGGGGATGCTAAGTTCTTGAGTCAATTTTGGAAAATTCTATTGGGGAAAGATAGGAACTAAACTTCTGTTTTCCACTACATGTCACCCACAGACAGATGGTCATACCAAATATGTCAATATGACTTTGTCTCAATTCCTATGTACAATTATTTCTAAGAAATTGAGGTCATGGGAATAATGATTTCCTTTCATTTAATTGACATATAATCGTAGTATTCATTCCACTACTTCTTATTCCCTTTTGAAATTGTGTATGGTTTTAATCCATTAACACCTCTGGATTTATTGTATTTTCCCATTGATGATAAGGTCAATCCGGATGGTAAGCATAAGACCGACTTTGTCAAGTCTATTCACGTGAAGACACAAAAGCACATTGAGAAGAAGAATGAACAGTATGCCTCGCATGCCAACAAGGGCAGAAATCATATATCGTTCGAACCAGCTGATTGGGTTTGAGTACACATACACAAAGAGAGATTTCCAAAGCAACGCCAGTCCAAGATTCGACCAAGAGGTGATGGCCCATTTCAGATACTTGGGAAGATAAATGACAATGCCTATAAATGGATTTTCCAAGTGAGTGTAATGTTTTTTTATTATTTAATGTTCTGATATATCTTTGTTTGATGCAAATTCGAGGTCGAATACTTTTAAGGAGAGGGGGAATGATGAGACCACTACTGTGCATGTTCCAAATAGTCCAATCATAAGGTCTTGAACTAAGAATATCTAGAAAGCACTGCATGGATTAGTTCAGATGACAATATCCAACTATTCACAAGTCCAAGTGTGAGCCTCCATTACATTGAATATGGGCTTGAAGTTGGACAATCCTATGGTGGTGAATGTTATTCAAGAGTATCAAGATACTTAGGCCTACTTTAGCATATTTATTTGTTAGTTATTATTATTATTTTATTTGGGTTTCACCTTTGTTTTAATTTAACCATTTTATTTATATTGGCGTATTAATTATGGTTATTGTTATGTTTGGGAATTGGGTTAACCATGTATAGGTATGAATGTGGGTTAACCTAGGTTAGTTTTTAGGATACACGCCTATTGGTGTGCTGTTACTTTACTTTTCATATTATTTTATGATTAGTTTTTTTTAGTTAAAAACCTCCTTATGAAAGGCTAATTTTGTCTCTATTTTTGAACAACATATCATTTAATAAAAACACATATTTTTGTGAACTTATGAGTAACCTTCCATTTGTTCTCATTGAATCTGGCTTATCAAATTTTTGCTAACCCTTTGTGACTCCCCTATTAGCACTCTAGGTTTATGTTGCTTGTTCTTCAGAGGTTTAGAGTTTGAGACCGAACTATCTTTACTTTCTTAGGAAATATTTCAATCTCGTGTGGGTTTGTTTGGCTTGTTCTAGGCGAGTTTTCATCATCTGGCCTCGGTTCGGCTATTTTTCAGAATTCTCGAGAGTTCATTTCCCTTCCAGTATTTATCCTTATAACTTTATGAACATTCATTTAATGCCTCCATAAGAGACTCATCATCGGGTAAAAATATAATGTGTACAAGCATTTTCTTGGTTTTCACTTTCACTTGAATTTACACTTATTGTATAAGTTCTACTGATGAAAACGAACTACCATCAACCATAACTGCAAAGCTTTGACACAATACAACTACAGTATCAGGAAAACATTTGCATCAGCTATAGTATCATGAAAATATTTGCATTCGTATTAACAAAGTGGAACTATGATCAATCGTTCCCTACACTAGTTACTATTAAGCCTTATCAACGGGGATTTTCCTAAAACGATGTTAAGGCTTAGAATCTATATCAAATGTAGGTATTTAATCCAGAACAATTTCTTGAAAAATTAGTTCTACTTAAGAAAAGATAACTCAACTTATTCCTTAAGGCTCTATAATGTTTCCCGTTAACGCATAACCAAAAATTCAAGAAATATCTAGATTAAATGCACGAGTAAATACTAATTTAGATTCTAATATCATATATTATTACATGAAATGTGTTGTGGATGTATGATCAGACCCGCTTTGATACCATTTCTGTTGGGGCAAAAATTGTGAAAGCGCGTCGATGGGCGAAAAAGGCTTTTAAAACTTTTTTAATCCAGATATATTAATCGGTATCAAATACCCTTAATTTTTCCATATTTCACCCATATCGCACGTTAATATCAAATGTTAAAGTATGATTATGCACAGTAACTTGGGATAAAAAATTTGGAAACACTTTCCGTGGTTACACGTTAACCGCTTACCAAATCACCGAACCGACTGACAGAAATAACCAGACAACCGGATTATCCCACTGCTACAATGACACATGTACTGTAGCAATAGCTTAATTATGATAATTTCCTCAAATTACTATCTTGCCCGCAGTATGAAAAATTACCGAAACACTAATGAAATAATTCTGAAAATTTTGAGAATATTCCTACACACTATATACACTAATACAGTACTTGGAGTAGTGTAGTAATGATTAAAAATTCGCAATTTCACTAAATTATGATTTTTTCGTTAAAGTAAAATTTCGGGGAAAATTCCTAAAATGTTCCGAAATAATTCTGAAAAGTCCAAGAATTTTTCCTAGACATTATCACACTTCCAATTTCATCCACAACGTCTCAATTTCACAAATCAAGCCATAATTGAATTAATTTCTCAAATTAATCAAATTAATCCCTAATTGATTCAAATCATTTAAATCCAAATTTCATAATCACCATTGAGAGTCCACCATCATAAAACAACTCAAGCACAATTATAGGTCACCAAGATGTTGCTTAAGTAACTCTAGAATGATAATTTTGTGTCATATTTAATTATCAGACCGAATTACACTAATTAACCTAATTAATTACACATACATCTAATTGGGTTCAACATTCCAATCGCTAAACATTAGGATAACATATATTCTACAACATATATAAACAATTTGAGGAAATAGAAGCTTTTACTATAAAATTCAACAAATTTAAAAACTACTTATTAATCTTCTGAATTTGTTGATCCAAAGCCCCAATTATAGAATTGTAATTTCTCTCGATTTAGTGAATTTTTGAAAGAAAAATGTATTTTCCTCACGTAAGCCAATGGCCAAAAATCAACATTTATACAGATAAGGGTAATTTAGTCATTTTTCTTGACTTGTATCTCTTGGCCAAAATTAATCCACATATGTTACAAATGTATAGTATTAATTTTTCCGAATATAAGCTTATCTAAATAAGCTTCTAGAAAAAAAAAATATTCTTCAAATATTCATTAATATAAATAAATATATTAATTAATTAATTAATAAGTTTGACATGTGTCAAAAATTTTAATGTGTATATAATCAAATTATGTATCATATACACATACACATTAGATAACAAAATTACTTCGACAGAATAATCAAATTATTCGTAATTAATTGTCTTATTGCTTTATGAATATACTTTATTAATGAAACTCTTTAAGTTCAAGTATATATATCACGGAACACATTTCGTGTCTATAATTTACTCACTTATAAATTATGTGGACCATAGATAATTGCATTAAACCATACAAATTGATACGTATGGTCCCTATGTCATATGTATCTGAACTGAACTGGAGACATAGATGAAAACATAAAATTTACCATATGTACATTTCATATATTTATACATGTCGGAAAATATTCTTGATTCTCTAGATAAATACTTAAAACTAATTTCCGCAGTAAACCTTGGCCAACGGTTTAAAGGATCACGAAGTGGATACTCGAATCTCACACACAGTGCTGGCAGATTTTCTTTGGGTACATCACATGATATCATGAGCATCGGTCCACACCCAACAAATAGGCGGAGATTTGTCTAGAAATACCGGTGGCGTGTCTGTTGTCAATGTGTAGACATACATTCACAGTGGTATCTCAAGTCAAAGGACTTGATATGTAACTTGACTCATGAATATCTTATTGACGTTGGTGTGCTATCTATTAGGAGTTCTTTCGGTAAGTAGTCTCCTAATGCTCATGCTTCATTAGGATAAATTATCGGATTAAATCTCAATATATGACATTTATTAGTCTCAACGAATTTCACTGACTGAACTGTGTAAGTGTAAGGATCCTAGACATGCCACATGATCTCTAAGCGTGATTATTGTGTGAAGTTTGCGGAATTAACTTATATTGATCGGCTTTGACTTTCAAAACTTACATGGATGTTGAAGCTTCCAAGCTCTTGGGTGAGTATCTCTATCACCTTCATTTGACTCCCTTATGTGCTAGCAAGAACAAGTGTAACAAATTTTATCTCCCAAGGAGAAATAAATTTATCCGAGAGAGATGGGAAGCATTCGGTTTTGATTCAAAAACAAAGACAGTGGCCAAATCTTCAAAAGATTAAAAAAATACTTCTCGCCCAATGAACAAAGAAACAGAGGCAAAGCTTTCAAATTCTAAATCAAAGCTTCGTCCAGCATTTTCCTTGGAGAAAAATAAAAGCCATTCAAGTCAATTGGCTTATTAGCCCTTTTGAAAAATGTAAGAGGCCATTTTAAATTAATTGAAAAACAAAAACCACTTTTGCCTATATTTCAAAGCATTAAATGGCCACTGTTGTCTTTATCTTGGTCGGCCAATATTTTTATCGGCCAATATCAGCAATTTAAGGCCAATTCGGCCTTCAGCATATAAAGGCCAATTCGGCATAATTCACTAAAGGCCACTCGGCCTAAAATGTCGGGGGAGAGAGAAAGTTAATAATAATAAAATTAAATGTGTTGAGAGTTTTAAAAAATATCCAAACACTATTGCTAACCACTTCTATCAATTATTGACAATTGATGTGGGTCATGCGTCCCACCCATTTAATTCCAAATCTAGTTAGCTTTCTCAACACACTTTGGGCTCGGGTTCGTTTAATCCAATTAAATGAATTTTCCGTCGCGGTATAATTAAATCTAATTTAATTAAATAATAATACCTGGTAAAATTATTACGGAAGTAGTTCACGAATTAATTCTAAATTAATTTGTTCGCTAGAATTAAAATCCAATTTAATTCCGTGTTGAAATCCGATTTCAATTAATATATCTAATATATATTATTTAGCCCAATTAAATAAATTAATAGTAAAATCTAATTTAACTATTAAATTTATTTTACCGATTAATTCCAAATTAATCGCGTTCTCTACTCTCGACGAATTTAATCCCTGATAAATTCTCGACGCAATTAATCACAGATTAATTCTTTCTCTGATAATTAATCCCAGATTAATTCTTGACGTAATTAATCACAGATTAATTCTCTCTCTTTATTAATCCCAGATTAATATTCTTCGAGTCAAACATCATCGGTGAATCTTTGGGATACGACCCAAGAGATCCATGGATATGTTGGCAGTAAATACAGTCATCGGACTATCCGAATATGTGCGTACCTTGTACGATATTTTTACCGATTTACAAGACATGGTTGGCTTCTAGCAAAGCATCGTGCCTACCCAATTCTCTAGAAATATTCTTCTACTGAATACATGATCTTTGTCAGGCGTAGTATACGTAGTATTGCGTATAACGATTCAGTATCGGATGTCACATGCAAGGCCTGGTGCTGGAGTTGTGTCTGCCTGGTACGAAGTATATATCGGATCACCAACAACTAGTTTCTTTATGATCGCAAAGTCATGACCAAGTCATACTTTCCCGATGGCTATAGCACTTAGAGTACCAGTTCTGTATCCATGTGTGATCATCATCTTCATATGACTGAAGTGATACTTCCATCTTGACATCACACCCAATACACTATGATTCTCAGTATACCCAGAAGAGGCATATACAGAACCTGTTAAAGCCCTGGATGACCAAAACCAAAGTATATTTATTGTCGCAAGCATTAGCGATGCAAGTCTCAAGTTAAGACCAAATACACCTACCCTGATTCGGATTCCCATAGACACATAGTCATACTACCAATGGGATTCTGAGGGGTCTATCCAGAGCGCAGCTGTTTCGGTACCATCGGTAAATATAACCTTCTATTACACTTGCATGAGTATCCAATACCCAAATATATGAGAACTATGTCGTTATGCTCCCATAACACGCACAAGTGTAATACTAGTCTATTCCGCATTATCGATGTCCAGTCTCGATAATATTATGACTATGGATATTTAATGATTAAACCTTTGTGGATTAATACTTCCTCATATCTTATTAATCCGGAACTAATCATAAAGACTTTTATCATTTATATATCCAGGTAATCCATTACAAATGATGAAAGAGAAATTTCCTTTGTCACATAGTTAATTTGTACAACAACAACATGTTATGTACAAATAGTGATGCTATGGGTCATAATTATCCAACAATCTCCCACTTGACCTATAACCAATCACTCAAGTGTCTAACACTTGAACTATGTACGGGTCGCTCAAACTTCTGCTGAGAAACAACTTTCGTCAGCGGATTTGCAAGATTATCATCTAATGCAATTTATTCGATCATCACATCACCACGATGTATGATCAAACGAATCAGATGAATTAGTTGAAGTACATACTTGGATCATTGATGAGACCACGCTTCTTTAGCCTGTGCTGTAGCCTAGCTCAGCTGCTAATAGAACTACTCCTAATCCAATTAGGATTATTTAGATCCAAAATGCTTCTATTACTGCATCAGCTGATTAGTATCTTGCTTGGAAGATTTCCAGCTCACTGTTCCGTTATTCAAACTATATATGTACCCTTAATGTGACTTACAGTCGTTTTTATCGGTTTGGAAACTTACAGCGGTGAATCCAGTCACCTCAAGTTCTTCATCTCCATAACTTAAGAAAGCATCCTTAGTTCGTCTAAGATACTTAAGGATGTTCTTAACATCAATCCAGTGACTATCACCTGGATTGGCCTGATTGTGTCTACTTGTGCTCAAAGCATATGAGACATCAGGTCACATACATGTCAAAACGTACGAACTCTGAGAGGGTGTCAGCAGTGTTTTAGATATATCCAAGTAGATTTTTATTCCTAGAATAAAGCATGTTTCTCCCAGGTATACCATGAAGAATTTTTCATGAAAGCCAAGATTTCACCGATTTTAGTATGGGAATGTTATTGCTTAGAAGCAATACATCATCAACTTATAGGATATTCATTGTCAGTGCGCTCCCACTAACCTTCTTATATACACAAGAATTATCTTCGTTTTGAATTAAATCATATACCATTATAATTACATCAAAACACTGGTTCCAAGAACACAATGATTGCTTCAATCCATAAATGGATCGATTTAACTTGCAAATCTTGTTTACATGTTTTAGCCCGACAAAACCGTCAGGATGTTTATAAATATTTTCCAAAAGGTTTCTGTTAAGGAAAGCGGTTTTGGCGTGCAGTTGTCATATTTCATAAATGAAATATACAGTTATAGCAAGCATTATCCAAATGGATTTAATCATGGCAACATATGAAATAGTATCGTCGTAGTCGACACTATGTCATTGACGATACCCTTTCTGTACAAGCCTAGCTTTGTACATTTGTATGTTACCATCCATGAATGTCTTCCTTGAAGACACATATAGTACCAATAGGCACAATGCCTTCTGGTATATCAACTAGTGTCCAAACTTAGTTGATATACATGAAATCTATTTCGGACTTAATGGCACTTTGCCATAAAAAGAGTCGATACCTTGTATCACTTTCTCATACGTAGCCAGTTCGTCTTCCTCAATAAGATTGACATCTACATGAGGTGAGATCAGAAACCCATACCTCCCAGGTTGTTTTCTGACTCTTTCTGACCTACGCTATTCTTGTGTATTCAAAGATTGTGGTACAGTTTCATCTCTGATGAACTGTTTGTGTTCCGTGAGGACTCAGTGCCTGAAAAGTATTACTCCAATTTTTATCGAGTTTTACTTTCCTCCCACTTACCACTGCATATAGGAATTCCTCTCAGGAAATCCGCATGTAGAGCAAAAATTATATTATTCTCTTGTGAGTTGTATAAGTACTATACTTTGGTTTCCCTAGGACAACCTACAAATAGGCACTTATCTGATTTGGGTTCTAATTTGGTATCATCCAAACATATGCCCAGCATTCCCAAATCTTCAGGAATGAGAAAACCTAGTTTCTTTCCTGTTCATATCTAATATGAAGTCTGTCTAATAGATTTTCATGAAACCTTATTCAAAATAAGTATTGCACTGTTTAATGCGTATCCTCAGAAGGAAAATGGTAGCTTAGAGTGACTCATATGTTTCAGTATTGTCCATTATGGTCTGACTGCAATGTTCTAATACTTTTACCAGTCAGTTTTCTTACTTCATGTCGAAACTCTTTAAATTACTCAAAAGTTTCTGACTTGTATTTCATAAGATACATATAACCGCAACGCGATGCCACATTCGTAAAGGTTATGAAGTATTTATATCCACTTCTATCCTAGCTAGACATGGGCCCACTTACGTCACTATGAACAAGGACTAACAGATCGGTGGCACTTGCACTTTTACCAAGTAAAAGGTGTTTTAGGCACTTTGCCTAATTAAACTAGATTCGTAGACATCATTTGAATTAAAATCAAATCTATCCTATTATCCACTTTTCTAAAGTGTGGATATGCGAATCTTGTTAATGCTTCCCGGATAACAATGCCATAAATAAGTCTTATTTGATTTACTCAATTTGAGCTATTTGTTTGTCATATTATATGTTTGAGATTCATTTATATTCAAAATATAAAGACCATTATTTACATCTAATGTAGATATCTCGATATCATCTTTATAAACAAAAACACCCGGTGTTTCGAAATATAAAGGTATACCCGCAACGGATTAAAATAAATACAGAGACAATGTTCCTAGTTAAACTGAATACATTTTAACAGTCTCATAGTTTAAGTACATGTCGAAAGGGCAGTTCCAAAACTTAGGTTCCTACGGCCAAAACAACGACTCTCATCCTGTTTCCGACTTGTAGGTCGATCTCACCTGAAGCCAGTCTTCTGCTTACCAGCAGATTCTGCACATCAGTACATATATTCATGTATCACATTTAGTATCAAAATCCAATTTTAAAACCAGTAGTGAACATGTTTATAACAAACATTCATGAAGTCGGAACCTTGTCCTGCTTTCACTTCCTCAATGTCTTTTAAGAAGCTCTTGCTATGCATAATGAATTGAGCACTAAAGTTTTCATCACATTGAGTCTTCCCAAGCCCATGCTCTACTATTCGCTCAACTCCGGGCTCATGCTCGAGAGGTTCTATTCCCAATCTAAAAATTAAAGCCTTTAAAGACATTTTCCCCAGGATTATGTCCTTTGACGATAATCTTTCAGTCATCTTAATTGTTATAGTCCAACTATCCAATCAATGATTTCAGGTACAATTAAATATAATGATTACTATAGTCTAACTATATAATCAACTACAATTGATTGGTTACATTCAAATATATTGATTACTATAATCTAATTATATAACCAATTACAAATGAAGTAGTTTGAATACAGTCCAACTGTTTAATTAAAACAACAATTGAATATTAGTCCAACTAATATATTTAAAATTAATGACGAAAAATGAAATAAGCGCGTATTGGCAAGTATCTAAACGAAATTGCAAATTTAATACTTGCCTCCCACTATTTTTCGACGAGCCTTTAACCCTCTGTGTAGTACTCGGGAAACCTAGTTTCCTAGTGGGCTAGGATCCCGTTAAAAGATACACAACCTTGACTTTGGCTAACAAGTTGTATAAAATTTAACTAGGTAGATCTTTAAGATCAATTGGATCTCATCCAATTCCTATATCCAGTAGGTGGACATCCAAGTCCGAAACATATATCATATTTATGCCAATATATCCAATATTTTCCTTAATATTTTCCTCTAAATCAACTAAGCCTTGGCTTTGTCACAATAAGCTTAATGATTCCAGTTAAGCAGGACCCACTGACTTTGAAAAACTTCGTAATCGATGTCGATTGACAAGAAGTGATCTTGACTTTGGCCAACAAATCACAACTTGGACAAGACATTCGATATGAAACAAAGCCTTCATGATTCAAACACATCCGCGATGGACAAAGGTCTTGACTTTGGCCAACAAACTAGTGCCAAACTTGGATCTTGAGAATGAATCACTCAATTGAAGGAAAAACGCTTAATATTCGTTGAAGGTTTTTCGCGTAAATTGGCAATCAATTTATTATCTTTGATTAGGTCTCATCATACACCCTTAAGCATACATTCTAAAAGTATAATAAGGCGCGAAATAAATATAATAATGATATGCGGATGGATATATAATACAATTTGTTCCTAGACCAAATCTCTCCATTTCCTCTCTCCCGCTAGCACTATTCTTACTTCTACCCAATTACATAATACTTCTAAAGAAACCTCATTTACATTGAGGGGAATTGATGAGAAAAGAAATACAATGAGAAAAAAGGTAATAGGCTGGACACGTAGGTCCAATTTAATAAATTCTAAATTTATTACAACAATTTCCAAAATTGCCCTCAACTTTCTAATATCCATCCGATATACATTATTCATACATACATCCAAGTATTCACACAAAGCATGTTATTCAATCAATCTAATCTAATTAATTAATCTTTGATTAATGACCATCCAATGTTCATACAACGATTTGATTTGCTCGAGTTAAACTCGTTTAAAAATAAATATTCAAGTAAGTATTCTTGAATTATATCGAACTACAATTTTAAATCCAATTTAAATTGTATCCAATACAAATTTATATTTAATTTCAAATTAAATAATTACACTTATTTATGTACCTTAAAGACTTGGATTCCAAATCCAATCTTAATGGGTCTCAAAGGCCCAATTAGTATACAATATTATTCAATTAAAGTCTAATGAGCTTTTAATTAATTCTTTAGGCGTGGGCTTTGGCCATTATGGATCAAACCCAAAAGCCTTGGCCCATTAGGAATCACCATATGCCATAAAATCATTTTTGGCCCATTAGGTCCAATTAAATTATTAAAGGCTCAATGGTCATATTTTGCACTTTATGGAAATGGTTTAGGCCCAAATATAATCCAATACTAAAATTTGGCCCAACCAAGTCCATTAACCCAAATACAATAATTAAATTAATACAACATTCCAAATTATATATTAATTCAATTAAAGTGCAATCAGCATAATTAATTAATTAACCTAATATTTCCAAAATATTAATTTAATCTAATTAATCATGTCTTACTCTCATATAGTCATATTCATGTCCAACACAAATTGATGCAAAATCAATTCTATAACATGCTTCACATCTCACGGCAATACATGAAATTAACATCCAATTTTGATTTCAATCTAATTAAATCAACAATTAATATTCAATTTCATGTGAATCAACATATCCAATTGTTTAAAAAATAACCATGAGCTTCCTATTGTATTTTCGACCAAGCATGGATTTTGAGGATTTTTGATCTAATCAATTTATCACAAAATCAAAGATGCACAAATCCAATTAAACATCACATAAACTCAACCAAACAATCAATTTAGGAAAAATCAAGCTCTAAGCATAAAATCCCAAATTAAAGTTTATAAACCCTAGAAATTAAATCAAGCTTAGATCTCGCTCTGATACCATTGTAAGTGTCCTAGACATGCCACAGGATCTGTAAGCGTGATTATTGTGTGAATAAATCAAGGAATTTGCAGAATTAACTTACATTGATCGGCTTTGACTTTCAAAACTTTCATTGATGTTGAAGCTTCCAAGCTCTTGGGTGAGTATCCCTATCACCTTCATTTGACTTTCTAATGTGTTAGCAAGAACAAATGAAACAAATTTTATCTCACAAGGAGAAACAAATTTGTCCGAGAGAGAAGGGGAAGCATTCGGTCTTTTTTCAAAAACAAAGACAGTGACCAAAACTTCAAAAGATAAAAAATGCTTCTCGACCAATGCACAAAGAAACAGAGGCAAAGCTTTCAATTTCTAAATCAAAGCTTCTTCCAGCATTTTCCTTGGAGAAAAATAAAAGTCATTCAAGTCAATTGGCTTATTAGCCCTTTTGAAAAAAATGTCAGAGGCCATTTTAAATTAATTGAAAAACAAAAGCCACTTTTTCTTATATTTCAAAGCATTAAATGGCCACTGTTGCCTTTATCTTGGTTGGCCAATATTTTTGTCGGCCAATATCAGCAATTTAAGGCCAATTCGGCCTGCAGCATATAAAGTCCAATTCAGCCTAATTCACTAAAGGCCACTCGGCCTAAAATGTCGGGGAGAGAGAGAGTTAATAATAATAAAATTAAATGTGTTGAGTGTTTAAATAAATATCCAAACACTATTGCCAACCACTTCTATCAATTATTGACAATTGATGTGAGTCATGCGTTCCCCCATTTAATTCCAAATTAAGTTGGCTTTCTCAACACACTTTGGGTTCGAGTTCGTTTAATCCAATTAAATGAATTTTCCGTCGCGGTATAATTAAATCCAATTTAATTAAATAATAATACCTGATAAAATTATTACTGAAGTCGTTCACGAATTAATTCCAAATTAATTCGTTCACTAGAATTAAAATCCAATTTAATTCTGTGTTGAAATCCGATTTCAATTAATATATCTAATATATATTATTTAGCCCAATTAAATAAATTAAATAGTAAAATCTAATTTAACTATTAAATTTATTTTACCGATTAATTCCAAATTAATCGCGTTCTCTCTTCTCCACGAATTTAATCCCTGATAAATTCTCGACGCATTTAATCTCATATTAATTCTTTCTCTGATAATTAATCCCAGATTAATTCTTACCGTAATTAATCACAGATTAATTCTCTCTCTTTATTAATCCCAGATTAATATTCATCGAGTCAAACATCATCGGTGAATCTTTGGGATGCGACCCAATAGATCCCTAGATATGTTAGGAGTAAATATGGTCATCGGACTATTCGAATACGTGCGTACCCAGTACCACATTTCTACCGATTTACAAGACATGGTTGGTTTCTAGCAAAGCACCGTGCTTACCCAATTCTCCAGAAATATTCTTCTACTGAATACATGATCTTTGTTAGGCGTAGTATACGTAGTATTGCGTATAATGATCCAGTATCGGATGTCACATGCAAGGCCTGGGGCTGGAGCTGTGTCTGCCTGGTACGAAGCATATATCGGATTACCAGCAACTAGTCTCTTTATGATCGGAAAGTCATGACCAAGTCATACTTCCCCGATGGCTATAGCACTTAGAGTACCAGTTATGTATCCCTGTGTGATTATCATCTTCATATGACTGAAGTGATACTTCCATCTTGACATCACACCCAACACACTACGATTCTCAGTATACCCAGAAGAGGCGTACACAGAACCTGTTAAGCCCTGGACGACCAAAACCAAAGTATATTGATTGTCGCAAGTATTAGCGATGCAAGTCTCAGGTTAAGACCAAATACACCTACCCTGATTCGGATTCCCATAAACACATAGTCATACTACCAATGGGATTCCGAGGGGTCTATACAGAACGAAGCTGTTTCCGTACCATCGGTAAACAGAACCTCCTATTACACTTGCATGAGTATCCAATACCCAAATATATGAGAACTATGCCGTTATGCTCCCATAACACGCACAAGTGTAATACTAGTCTATTCCGCATTATCGATTTCCAGTCTCGATAATACTATGACTATGGATATTTAATGATTAAACCTTTATGGATTAATATTGTCTTATATCTTATTAATCCAGAACTAATCATATACTTTGATCTTTATATATCCAGGTAATCCAATTACAAATGATAAAAGAGCATTTTCCTTTTTCACATAGTTAATTTGTACAATAACAACCATGTTCTGTACAAATAGTAATGTTATGGGTCATAATTATTCAACAGTAAGTAAATCTTTACCATGAACATTTTTGAAAAATATACCCTAGTAATGATATATCCTAATGTCAATTACAAAACTCATTTGTAACTATTCATTACAATATATATTCTCAGATTTTTGTCTAAAATATACATTACTAAACCAGATTTAGTTTCAATCTAGTTGAAATTAGATCGAATATGTATAAAAAAGACAAGAGGTGCTACCATAAATTAGTAATATTATGGAAAAAGTAAGTTTCGTATTTATGAATCGTTCATAAATATAATATGGATTGGCGCTCAGAGCACCAACCCCAACGGAAGCATGCTAAAGGAAAGTAGTTTTTGCTATGGTGATGAGAGTTAGTTTTTGGAATGATATAACTTGATGCTTAAAGGTGTTTGGTCTTCTAGTAAGAGTGCTTTAATTGTTGATGGGATAAAAAGCCGTCTATGAGTTTTGTATGTGGAGAGCTAAAAAAAAGTAAAGGAAGAGATAAATAAGGCATTGAAAATATTAAAAATAGTTATCGACCAATCTTTGAGATTATTGATAATGAAACACAAGATCGACTTGATACTCCATTGCACGCGGGGCATTATCTATTAAATCCTTATTATTATTCCAAGGATAAAAGCATTGAAAATGACATGAATGTAATTGATGAGCTATTTTTAGTCGTGAAGTCTTTCTTTCCCAATGACCTTGGGTTTCAAAGTTAGATTATCAATGAAGATATGCATTTTTACAAGAGCAAAAGATTGTGCTTTTGGTAAATCATTGTTAGTAAAATGATGTGAGCAAACTAATGATTCTTATGATCCAGGTAAAACAAAATATTCATTTTATTTACTTACCATTTAACTTTATTAGTATTATTACTAATTACTTATATTAATATATAACTGAATGGTGGGGTATGTATGAATATCAAACACCTCACTTTTTAAGAAATGGCAACTAGGATCTCTTGTTTAAAAACTAGCTCGTCTAGGTTTGAGCCAAATCGGAGCACTTTTGAGGGGATAAGTCTTGGGATGTATGTTCTAGTGTATCATGTAATATATAAATGGAATTTATTTTAATATATGAATGATACAATTTTCATTTATCAAATGGTTTATTTTTTAATTAGCATATCATAAATTGTCATGTATGCTATTGGTTACTAATGTACTTTTAGACTTAGTTTATAAGTGTCATCCATAAGAGAATTTAAATTTGAAATTATTAATCCAAAGTAGTGCGTAAATAACAAACAAAGATGGGCACTTTGTTTATGTTTATCTATAATTGCGGTTCATTCCATAATAGTATGACAACTTTGATATGGGATCGTTCATGTGATGAAATGGGATGGATGCATCTTATATGATGTGATCATATAGGATTGGACCAAGACATAAATGAATTTACTTCAATATCAGTTAAATAAATAAATTCATATCAGTCTAATAAATGAGCATATATGTATTGATCTGAATCCTAAGTGTACTACAAACTCCTGCATGACAGACTATGTCTTTTGATTTACAAAGGTGGGGTCAATATAGCAATCCCAATGAATAACTATGTATTTTGGGGACATGGTTTGGTATGTAATTGAGGACGTTTTACATAAATATGGAATCCACTTCTTCTTGCAAGAAATATATGAGTATCTTCATTAAGGGTTGGTTTAGTATTTGAACGATTAGAGCGCTTGAATCTTTCTATTACAAATAGAAAGATAAAATTCATAATAGTTCTTAATAAATTTTTCATTAGAGAATCAATGGTATTTATGGTACAAATATAATTAGATGGGTAAAACGAATATTATGACTCAACTCTAATTATAAAGTACTCGTGGATGGTCAATTTACATGCAGTGATTATATCGGTGGGCACCGACATGACTTGATATAAAATATATCTAGAGTAACGAATAATCCAACTTCAGATTTTTAATGGAATAACCATAAATTAATAATTAAGGACGTTTTAATCAATATCTCGACATTATTGAAGTTCATAACTCTAGGTTCATTTGGACTTCATGCTAGCTTGATAAACTTTAGGAAGCCATAAATAATTGGAGAGTCCAATTATGCTCTCAAAAACATAATTGTATGTTATGACAAATTGTTAATGTGATAATAATTTATTTAAATTACAATCAGGAAACTATATATTAAATAATTTAATATAAATTTCCAATACACTCGATTATGAGATAATAGAATATTTGATTTAAAGAGATTAATTTATTTAATCTTTGATTAAATAACTTTGAAATTTGATTCCAAAATAAATACTTAATATTCGATATTAAGTATTTAATTAATTAAATGAAAAAAAAAAAAAAGAGAGAGAAAAAGAGAAGGAAAAATGAGGCTATTCACACCCAAGGGTGTTTTTCCTAAGTATAAAAGGGAAGCTAATTCACTTCATTTAAGGATATAAGTGTTATAAGAAAATCCTAACCTCCATCTGCTCTATAGAGAAGAAGGAAGAAAAAGTGCAGTGATTTATTTTTCTCAAAAACATGTAGAGAAATTTTTTTATGAGTTATTGAGAACCCCCACTCCATTTTCTTGATGAAAGGCCGAGTGGTTAATTCCCAATAAAGCACTACCCACTTCTCACGCAAGTTTTAAAGAGTGCATTGAAACGAAACAAACTTCTCATTACATCGAAGAAGAAGGCCTTGCATGCACCTTCACATGCAAAATTTGATTTTGCAGTGTGACGCGCTTTCATGGCTTAAAATCATACTGCAGGCATTTGATGAGCATGGGCACTCGTTTTTGGATTTTGATCATCATCATTATCGTGAAACTAAGTTCTGATTTTCGCTGGAAAAATTCGGGATTGTAGAGGACTCGTTTGGGATTATTTTATGGCTGATTTGATTGCACAAAATCCGTTCTGAAAATCGTTGAACACGGACACATTGCAGTAACAAAAACTGCACTGTAATGCACGCACATCGAGACTGTTTCAGTAGTACAGAAACTGTCCAGTGCTGCCAAATTATTCCCACATCAATTAGGAAAGTTTTGGGATTGACGGGGTGATTTCCAACGCATAAAAACATTTTGAAGTGCGCTAAAATCACAAGACTGCAGGGCTATCCAAATCCTTGCAGTTGCTGCAAATCAAGAACCTGTGCATCAACGTGCAGTTTCAGCCCAAGCAGAAAGAAGAAGAATAAATTTTCAAGTCCGATCCCAGGGCCTAAAATAATTTTCTCTACGTAAGAAGCTTTCCCGTGAAGGGTTCGCTAGAATAACTCCTACAATAAGTAGCTAGTAATTATTTACTTATTTTTATAAATTTTATTTTAATTATTAAAATTAATTAATTAATATAAATTTTATGTAGATACATACAAATAAAAAGATTAAACTAGATGTTAATTGTTTAAACAATCTAGTTTTTGTTTCCCTTAATGCCAAATTGAAAAAGAAACACAAAAGGGATAGGGAGATGAAATTGGATGTACCACTGGCAAAAGAAGCTAGTAATACACAAGAATAGATTGTTGATGATGAAGAACTTGGAATATTATTGGAAAAGCGATTGGGACGGATGAAATGATGCAACCTCAAGAAAGTACTAGAAATTAGTTTAGGGAACTTAATGGTGCTTATGATTTTGAATCTAAGGAAGAAATAGAGGAGGAAATTGAGTTCGAGTCTGATGAAGAGCACGTTCTTGAAGGATATGGAGAAGAAGAATTCAATATTCAAAAGAGATTTCCAATTTTAAAAATTTATTTTATTATCGTTTTCCCAATGACTTTGAGTTTGAGCTTTATTTTAGCTGTTAATTTCATTATATTCCGATTGAATATGCATGATTTGGATAATTTATTATATTGGAATATTATATTTTAATTGAGCATTGAGGAATTTCCTAGGCACCCTAGGTGCTAGTCCCAAGGGTACTGCCAGATTAACGCCTAACACATTTTAGAACCTTGGAAAGCACAAGTAATAAATAAATAGGATAGGAAATATACATATGCAACTATCAATCACAAATCGAGAGTTCTGTGATTTCTCCAAGTATCTCCTTGAACTTCTTGTTCTTCAAATCAATTAATGGATACCAAATGAGCGACCTCTAATAGTATCTACATAAATATAGGTTTTAGTATGTGTTTATACTATAATCTTGATGGATGCAAGTCCAAAATTATAGTTTAAGAGACTATGTCTTCCAACATAAGCAAGAGAAATGAGGAAAAACATAAAAGAGAGAAAGCAAATTCATATTTGCACTTCAGCTAGCTATAACTCTATAAAAATGGGATTTACCTCTATTTGGATGTTAATACCCATACCAATACCTGATCTATCCAACCAATAGATATAAAAAAATTATCTCATTACCCGCTCTAACATACTGTGCCTCCTCTGACCCATGCCCGTAGGGATTGTTGCCATCCCTAGTTGAAAACTTGTTATGGAATCCCAACTTGAGAGTTTAAAAGTATTTAAGTTTTGAGGGAGAAAATTGAAAAGAAATCGAAAAGAAAAATTCACTGGTAATTAATATCAATGCTCCAGAAATATATTGTTAACATCAAACTTCTTCAAGAAAATAATTACAATTTTCTTCAGAGGAGAACATGCAACTCATTCATGAAAAGCCTAACATTTAGCAGTTTTTATTGATCACCATACAAAAAAAAAAAAGATGCGACTTTGCCACGTTATTCGGAATGATTGTATTTTCGTCGGTATATGATCAAAGTTTTCATGCTCACACTAATACATTAACACATTATCTGAAAACCAGTCCAAGCAAATGCTCATGCTCCCCTTCTTCTTTTTTTGGACAAAATAGACAAACCCTAGTATTTGTGTTTTGAAGAACAAGAAGATATGGAAAAAAAGACAAAAGCCTTCCGATTCTACAAAGGACATACTATGAAAATGAATAAAAAAATATAAAGAAGATAATATTTTGCGAGTGAGACAATAATCACACAAGCATCAAAACCACTCTCAACAAAAAAGTTTGCTGATCATTGCCCAAGAGGACGTTGAGCTCCAAGAGGGCAGATTGTGAATGCTAAGATAAATTTACAAGTGACAAAATATTTTCGCTAGTAAAATTCATTTTGGTGGGTTTCCCATACCAAGAGAGAAGGCTTAGGGTAGAGCTTCGCATTTGGGCCATCATGTGCTATCAAAGAAGACAATATTTGGCTAGTAGGGCGAGTCATCACCATTTTTTTCTTATTTATCACAAACTCTACCGTACCTTTTCCAAGCAGGCACAAAGCAATAAAAACATAACCTTCACAAGAAGATATGCAAGTCTAACTTCCTGTGAATTTTCCACGAACCTTGCTACCCTTATATATAACTTCCTATAACTTCCGTTTTCCCCTCTGCCTCTACTATCTCATTCTCTCTCCCCTTTAGAAACTAAACGAAGACCAATGTTATACATGATACTATTAATTTGGTCAAGAAGTTCAAAAACAACAACAAATCTTACACAGATCCTAAAACTATTTTTTAATCAAACATAATGGCGGAAAAATCAAACTATATAGGTTTCACCATAGGATTGATCCAATGTCAATCAGTTTGGCTCGGGATAACAAGTTTGACCTAATAGATCATGGGACAAACGTAAAACAAAACAACCAACAAGATTCATTGTCTACTACTTTCTCTATGGGCAGCTGTACACTGCTCTTTAAATGGGCATCATCCAAGTATGAACAATTTACACAATTAGCAAAACATAAACACAGGAAACAGATTAGACATATTCATCATATTGTTAAATATGGTTAAATTAAACCAAAAGTGTAGACAGCAGTTAAATATTCTTGATAGAAATATTAAAGACAGCTCAAAACAGCAGTCGTAATAAGGTGGATACTAAACTTAAAACTAGAGGATGAAACATTAGAGGCTCCCCCAATAAAGCATCCATCTAATCTTCACGAATCAAATGCTGAAAAGTCAAAATGTGATGAAGGCATTCAGGAGAACGTGCATCCATATACCTGCACCTATTTAGATCTCTGTCTCATCTTTCTGCGCTTCCTCTTCAGCCTTCTCATACGCTTCTTCTTCCACTGAAAAAAACAGAAAACAAAAGGAACATATTTTAGCTCCCTACAAAGAAAAAGCTTGAAGATCATCCATCTAGATAATTTAGAGCAAATACAATTACACAAATAATAACTCAACAGATAGGGTCTCAGAAACTGCGAGTCATCAAAGCAATTACTGCATAATATATATATATATATATAAATTGGACAAACCTACTTCAAAAGCAACATCAACCAGATACATTTCCGATGTAATTTTTTTTAAGTAAATATTTTTTAATAATCCCTAATACCCATGGCGTAAATCCAATAGAAAAAGATAACATATTAAAAACGGTTAACAAGAAAAAACACACAAAAAATTTGATGGGTACTTTCAATATCATTTAAATTATAGTTCAACTTATCTCATTTTAACTTAAGATCCCAAAAAATAATTACAAATAGAATCATTTAAGACTCGAACCAGTAAAAATCTATAAGCATAATAAACAGAGAAGAAAATATTTATCAAAACGTAAATAAAAAAAAATTAAATAAATAAATCAACGGAATGTTCAAAGGGTAGCAGCAGAAAATGGGGAAAAAAAAATTCCAAATTGAAGACGGTTTCAATAGAGATTTACCTTAGCTCTCATCTTGGCTCACTGTCTTTCTCTCTCGTTGATGCAAAGAAATGCAAATTTCTGATAAAGATGATATATATTGCAGGCCTAGAGTTTGTTTTGTTTCGTAAATGAAAAGAGGAAAAACATATTTAGAGTCGGATACGATGTCGTTTAATCCTTCAGGGTTTATCGTCTTTTCCTCTGCTTTTATTGGAGCTATGTTTGTAACCTTCTAGGCAGGGGTGACAGAAAAGCCCGGCCCGGCCCGGCCAGGCTTTGAAAAGCCTGGGCCGGGCCTTGAAAAGCCTGGGCTGAGCTTTCCAATTTTGGCCCGGCACGGGCCAAAATTTTTTTTTTTTTTTTAATATTTTTATTTGTTTTTAACATTTAAATTGTTAATTTATTAATAAAACTTGTGATTTATTTATAAATTGTCTTTGCATATAGTGTAAATATATTTTATATTTGTATATTTTTAATTTTTTAATTTTTTTAAAAAAATTCGGGCCCAAAAAAAACCCGGCCCGGCTCAGCCCGGAAGACACCCGGGCCCATGCTTTTTTTTTTTTGTTGGCCGTGCTTGGCAAAGCCTGGGCCCGGCCCAGCCCGTTGTCACCACTTCTAGGCATCTATTTTTATATTTACCACTTAATTTTACTATTTTGTTAATGAATATATTATTATATAAACAAATGAAGTAATTATGAACACTACTAGTATTGTTTAAGTTGTAACACGTGTAAGACATGTGCCTGCTATATTTCAATAAGAAAAGTTCATGATAATATTACAAAAATTTGTTGTGAGGTTATCGTACTGTAGATATATAATGTCAAATATGTTGGACAGTTATGACGCATAACGTCACTATTTGTACAGATCATGGTCTTGTTGTACAAATTAACTATGTGACAAAAGAGATTGCACTCTTATCATTTGTGATTAGATCACCAAGATATATAAATGATGAGAGGTTCTTATGATTTGTTCCTTGATTGAGAATGATATGAGACAGTATCGATCAACGAATGATAAATCATTAAATATCCATAGTCAGAGTATTATCGAGATTGGACATCGATAAATACATAAAAGACTAGTATTGCACTTGTGCGTGTTGTGAGGGCACAACGACATAGTTCTCATATATTTGGGTATAGGATACTCATGCAAGTGTAATAGGAGGTTGTGTTTCACCGATGATACAGGAAACAGCTTCGCTCTGGATAGACCCCCTCGGAATTCCATTGGTAGTATGACTATGTGTCTATGGAAGTCTGAAATCAGGGTAGGTGTATTTGGTCTTAACCTGAGACTTGCACCGCTAATACTTGCGACAATCAATATACTTTGGTTGCGGTCGTCCAGGGCTTTAACCGGTTCTATGTACGCCAATACTGGGTATATTGAGAATCGTAGTGTGTTGGGTGTGATGTCAAGACGGAAGTATTGTTGGAGTTTTTCAAGGTCCCAAGATCAAAACTCAAGCATGAATCATAAGTGAATTCAACGACGGAAGTGTGGAATACTTACATTGAGCGGTTGAGCGACGATTTGGGCAACAAAAATTCAAATTCTGCACACTTTATCAAGGCAGTGGGCTGCTGTGAACAGTGTTTGGCGCCCCTTGTCTTCAAGTTTTGAAGCTCCAAGCTTCACCGTAGTGGTTCCTAGCTCATGGGTATGCTTCCCTATCACATTGGCATGATCCCGGAGTGTGCTAGCACTCTTGTTTTGCCACAAAAAACTTGGCTTCCCCCATTTTCTTTGTTAAAATTCGGCAGTCCACTGCCTAGTAGAAACAAGAAATGACGTGAAGATGAGAGAAGGAAGAAGAGGAGAGAGAGGATGGAAAGTAAGTCTACTTTGTGTATACGGTTTTGTGTTTGTTATATGCATCAAATGCACTTGAATTTAATTTGAATTCATTTCAAACACATTTGGGTTTAATTCCCAACCACACACATCACTTTATTACATCAAGTCACATCATCACTTTATCAATCTATCAATTGTCACATAATCAATCAATCAATCCAATCAATTGTCACATCACTCAAAGTGACATGATTAGACGTTGATGTGACGCTAGATGCGACTAGCGACTTGACGCTTGATTTGACGTGCCGCACTCGAATTCCAAATACGAATAAGCTCGCAAATAATCTCGGGCTCGAGTTCGCTAATTCCAAATTAATGAATTTTCCGTTGCGTAGTAATTAAATGATTACGCCAAGCGAAATCACTATTCACGTCGCTAACGAATTAATTCTAAATTAATTCGTTCGCCCGAATTAAAATCTAATTTTAATTCCGCGTCGAAATCCAATTTCGATTAATATATCAAATATATTAATTCCTCGATTAATTCCAAATTAATGTTTCTCTCTCTTTAATCGACATTTTATCCTAGATAAAATATCTCCGTAATTAATCCCAGATTAATTTTCTCTCTCATCTAATTAATCCCAGATTAATATAAGTGCGAGTCATACGTCATCGGTGAATCTTTGGGAAGCGACCCATGAGATCCCCGGATATGTTGGCAGTCAAATCGGTCGTCGGACTATCCAAACACGTGAGTACCAAGTACTACGTTTTACCGATTTACAAGACAAGGTTGGCTTCTAGCAAAGCACCATGCCTACCCCATTCTCCGGAAATATCCTTACAGGAATAAGGATCTATATCAAGCGTAGTATACCGTAGTATTGCGTATTTCTGTCCAGTATCGGATGATCACATGCAAGGCCTAGGGCTGGTAGAGTGTCTGCCCCGTACGAAGCATATATCGGATAACAAGCAACTAGTCTCTTTAAAATCGGATAATCATGACCAAGTCATATTATCCCGACGGTTGCAACCTTATATAGAGAACGAGTTCTGTATCCCTGCGTGATCATCAACTCCATATGACTGGAGTGACACTTCCGTCTTGACATCACACCCAACACACTACGATTCTCAATATACCCAGTATTGGCGTACACAGAACCGGTTAAAGCCCTGGACGACCGCAACCAAAGTATATTGATTGTCGCAAGTATTAGCGGTGCAAGTCTCAGGTTAAGACCAAATACACCTACCCTGATTTCGGACTTCCATAGACACGTAGTCATACTACCAATGGAATTCCGAGGGGGTCTAATCCAGAGCGAAGCTGTTTCCCGTACCATCGGTGAAACACAACCTCCTATTACACTTGCATGAGTATCCAATACCCAAATATATGAGAACTATGCCGTTGTGCCCTCACAAACGCGCACAAGTGTAATACTAGTCTTTTACGCATTCATCGATGTCCAATCTCGATAATGCTCTGACTAGGGATGTTTAATGATTTATCCTTCATGGACTGATACTGTCTCATATCATTCTCCGTCCAGGAACAAATCATAGGGACCTCTTATCATTTATATATCTAGGTGATCTAATCACAAATGATACGAGTGCAATCTCCTATGTTACATAGTTAATTTGTACAACAACACCGTGATCTGTACAAATAGTGACGCTATGGGTCATAATTGTCCAACAATCTCCCACTTGGCCTATAGCCAGTCACTCGAGTGTCTAACACCCGAACTATGTACGGTTGGCTCAAATGCTGAGAAAATCTTTCGTCAGCGGATTTGCATGAATATCATCTTGATGCGATTTATTCGATCATCACATCGCCACGATGTATGATCCGAACGAATCAGATGAACATGTAAGTATGTATCTAGATCGTTGATGAGACCATTAATTCTTTAGCCTGTGCTGATGCCTAGCTCAGCCGCTAACAGAACTATATCTAATCTAATTAGATATGTATCGACCCAAATGACTTCTATTGCTGCCTCAGCTGTTGCAATTAACCCGCATTTGTTGTTTATTCGGTAACAGTATCTTGCTTGGAAGATTTCCAGCTTACTGCACCGTTATTCAAACTGTATAGTACCGTTTGCGACTTTTAGTCGTCTTTATCGGTTATAGGAAACTTGCTACAGTGATCCCAGTCACTTCAAGTTCTCATTCTCCATAGACTAAGACAGCATCCTTAGTTCTCTAAGACACTAACGGATGTTCCTAACATCAATCCAGTGACTATCACTCGGATTAGCCTGTTTGTGAATCCATATGCTCAAAGCGTATGATACACCAGGTCTAGTACATTTTTCAATGTACAATTCCACGGAGAGTATGTCGAAAGCCAAGCTTTCGCCGATATTTATTTTATGGGAATATCATTTCCAAGAAATGACATATTATCATTATTTTATAGGACAACCACTGTCAGTGCGCTCCTACTAACCCTCTTATTTACACAAGAATCCTTTTCGTTTTGAATTAAATCATACACCATTATGATTACATCAAAACGACAATTCCAAGAATCTAATGCTTGCTTCAATCCAATCATGGATCGAATAACAAGCATTATCCAAATGGATTTACCGTGGCAACAGGTAAAAGGTTGAATCGTAATCAACACAATGTCGACAACGATACCTTTCCGTTAAAAGCCTAGCTTTATACGTTGGTATGTTGCCATCCATGTACATCTTCCTTGAAGACTTGTAAAGTACCAATAGGCACAATGCCTTGTGGTACATCAACTAGTATCCAAACTTGTTGATATACATGGAATCCATTTCGAATTCATGACACTTTGTCATAATAGGGAGTCGATACCTCGTATCACTTCCTTAGTTCTCGTGTATTCGAAGATTAATGGTATAGTTTCATCCTTGATGAACTATATATGTTCCATTAAGATTCAGTGCCTTGAACAGTATTACTCAGTTTTTCATCGAGTTATACTATCCTCCCACTTACCACTGCATATCGGTATTCCTCTTAGGAAAACCGCATAGTGAGCAACAATCTAATTGTTCTCATGTGAGGTATATAAGTACAATACTTATGGTATCCCTATGATGACCTACAATTGGCACTTATCCTATTTGGGTTTTAGTTTGGTATCATCCAAACATATGCCAAACATACCCAAATGGTCAGGAATGAGAAACCTGGTTTCTTTCCGTTCATATCTAATATGATATCTGTCAAACAGATTATTATGGAACCTTATTCAAAATAAGTTCTTGCACTGTTTAAAGCTTATCCGTTGAAGGAAATGGTAGCTCAGAGCGACTCGTGATTAACCTTATTATGTCTAACAAAATTCGGTTAATCCTTTTCGGACACACCGTCAAATTGACGTGTTTCGGGAGGAGTCCTCATTGAAAGAATACTATACTCTTTCAAGTATAAGAGAAACTTATTGCTTAAGTATTTTCATTACGGTTTTACCGTGACGGTTTAATACTTTAGCCGATTTGTTTGTCTATTTCGTGTCGAAACTATAAAAGTTTCCGATTTGTGTTCTTCAAAAGAAACACACAACCATTACGCGATGCCACATCCGTATAGGTCACGTAATATTCATATCCACCTCTAGCCTAGCTAGACATGGGCCCACTTGCTTCACTATGAACTAGGGCTAACAGATCGGTGGCATTATCACTTTTACCCAGTAAAGGTGTTTTAAGCGCTTTGCTTAATAAACTAGATTCATAGACTTTATTTGAATAGAATCAAAACAGTCCAAGTACCCACTCTTCGAAAGTGTGGATATACGAGTCTCGTTTGATCGTGTCCCAGACAACAATGCCACAATTAGTTTCTTAACTGATTAAATCAGTTTGAGCTATTTGTTCGTCATTATATACATTTGAGATTTTATTTATATTCAAAATATAAATTCTTTTATTCACATCTAATGTGTTTATCTTAATATCATCTTTATATAATAAAACACTTTAGTGTTCTAGAATATAAAGGTACACCCGCAACGGGTTATACACTGATATAAAGATAATGTTTTTAGTCAAACTAGTTACATTATAACAGTTCCCTAATTTAAGTACATACCCGATGGTAATTCCTAAAGTTAGGTATCTACGGTTAAAACAACGACTATCGTCCCGTTTTCAATTCGCAGAGTAATCTCATCTGAAGTCAGTATCCTGCTTAAAGCAGATTCTGCACAACAGTACATATTTATGTATCACACTAAGTATTTAAAATCCAATTTCAATACTAATTGTGAACATAATTATGACAAACATATTTGAAGTAAGAGCCTTGCTCGTCTTCAATTCCTTCTTAGGAAATATCCTTTTATCTTCCCAAAAGATTATAACGATTTTGCCTTTGCCTATTTCAACATTTCAGTAGCCTTTGGCCAAGCCTCGGGTTTCTAGAATATTGAAGTAAGGTGTGCCTTGCACTACTTGCCTAATTGCAAACTTTGACTTTGTCTCCTTGAGAATAGTCATTAATTCTCCAAGAATTATTTATTGCAATTTAGTATTTCAAAGATCTAAAATAGATCCATGAAAATCCTTCAATTTCATTATCATACTTTAAGTATCCAATCCTTAATTCTGATTCAGAAATTAAGGAGTCTACTTCGACAAGCTTAATGGATTAAGCGCTAAAGTTATCATTATACGAATATTCCAAATATCATATTCCACTTATTTGCTTAACTCCGGGCTTTAGGCATAATTCATTATTTTATCAAATAAAATAACTTATTAATTTCCAAGACCATCTTGAAATTATTCCCAATTTGAAAATTAAAGTAGTTTAAATACATTTTCACCCAGGATTATGTTTTAAACACTAATCTTTCATTTCTATCTTGATTCTAATAGTCCAACTATTTAATCAACGATTTGTGGTATATTGATTATAATGATTATAATAGTCCAACTATATAATCAAATATAGATTAAATTAATTAACCTCAATTACATTGATTACTATAATCCAATTATAAAATCAACTGTAAACTGAAATTAATTAATTCAAATATATTGATTAATATAATCTAATTATATATAATCAAATATAATACAGTCCAACTGTTAATTAAAACAACAATTTAAATATTAGTCCAACTAACATTTAATCTAACGACGAAATAATTTGAATGAGCGCGTATGGCGAGTAATTGAACGAGTATTGCAAATTCAATTCTTACCTCCCACTATTTTTCGGCGAGCCTCTAACCCTCTGTCGAGTACTCGGGAAACCGTATTTTCCTAGTGGGCTAGGATCCCGTTAAATATCACACAATCTTGACTTTGGCCAACAAATTGTATGATAATTAACTAGGTAGATCTCTAAGATCAATTGGATCCAATCCAATCCTAGATCCGGTAGGAGGACGTCCAAGTCCGAAACATATATCTTATATATGCCAATACATCCAATGTATTACCTAACCCTTTTTCCTCTGAATCAACTAAGCCTTGGCTTTGGCACAACAAGCTTAATGATTCCAGTTAAGCGTGACCCATTGACCATGGAAAGCTTCGTAATCAATGTCGATGGACAAGAAGTGGTCTTGACTTTGGCCAACAAACCACAACTTGGACATGACACTGACATGTAACAAAGCCTTCGTGATTCAAACACATCTTCGACAGACAAAGGCCTTGACTTTGGCCAACAAACCAATGCCGTCTCGGATCTTGAGTGAGAATCACTCAATGGAAGGAAAGACGCTTAATATTATTTGAGGGTTTTTCGCGTGCAAATTGGCAACCAATTTATTATCTTTGTTAAGGTATCATCATCATACACCCTTAAACATGCATTCTAAACACATAATAAGCGCATATGAAATAAAATAATAATGATATGCGGATGGATACTTTACATTGATCCTAGATCAAATCTCTCATTTTCTCTCTCCAATGCTAGCACGTGTATTTACTTCTACCCGTTCACTACACTTCTAAAGAAACCTCATTTACATTGAGGGGAATAGGTGAGAAGAGAATACAAAGAGTATAGAGGTGATAAGGCTGGACTCGCAGGTCCAATTAATAAATCAAATTTATTACAATTTCAAAATTGTCCCACCCGACTAATATCCATCCGATATACATTATTCATGCATCGCAACCATGTATTCACTCAAGCATGTTATCAATCAATCTAATCCAATTAATTAATCTGATAATTAGTGATCATCCAATGTTCAAACAACGATTTGATTTTGTTCGAGTCAAACTCGTTTTTGCGAATAAGTACTTAAAGTACGAATTCTCGAATTAAATTAAACTACATAATTAAATCCAATTTAATATGTATTATACTAATCCAATTATTTAATTCCAAATTAAATCTTACACTTTATTTACGAACCTTACGATTAAATTCCAAATTTAATCGTTTCGGGTCTCAAAGCCCGATGAATATCCAATATTAGTTTAATTAAAGTCTAATGGGCTTTTAATTATTTCTTAAGGCGTGGAATTTTGGTCAATTCGAGTCAAACCGAATAACCAAAATCCAATCCGGGAGTTACCCCATAAGCCTAGAAATCAATCTTGGCCCATTAGGCCCAATTAAACTTTAAAGGTCCATTAGTCGCATTTGGGCTTTATGGTAGCGGTTTGGGCCCAATTGGATCCAATCCAATTTTCCTAAACCAAACTTTGTACAACAAAGCCCAATAAGCCCATTTACAACAATTCAAGCTCAATTTCCAAATTAGCCCTATTAATTAAATTACACAAATCCAATCTCGCAATTAATTACCTAAGTGTATATCATGATTAATCACCTAAACTATTATTCCAAAACACAAATTAGGCTAATTAATCATGCTCAATTTCATCATCACATGTCCAACACGTTAAGATTAAAATCAAACCCATTACATGCTTTACTACTCTCGGTAATTTGGACTAATTTTATGTCAATTCCGAATTCAATCCAATTAAATCCAAATTAACATTAATTTAACATCCTTAATCGTTTAAGTCATCGAATGATCAACGAAACAAAATTACCAAGATTTAGGGCATACTCCTATTCGGCCAACACATCAAAATTGAGGAAATTTGTTCCAAACAATATTTAATCAAATTGATCCAACCAATCATCAATTAAACATGTATTAAGCATACTTAATCATCCAATTTCATAATTGCATGCTCAATTTCATTTTACCCAATTTCAAGCTTTATGACATACTTTCAAAATTGAGGAAATTTGTTCCAAACAATATTTAATCAAATTGATCCAACCAATCATCAATTAAACATGTATTAAGCATACTTAATCATCCAATTTCATAATTGCATGCTCAATTTCATTTTACCCAATTTCAAGCTTTATGACATACTTGGCAATTTGGGGATTTTACGTCCGAATCGAATTCAATCCAATTGATTCCGCAATGGTCGCTAAATCATCATCCCGAATGATTTCCAACACTTCCAATTGTCAAAAATCAAAAATCCCAAGACATTAAAAGACATCACAATTTCGGCCAAGGAGGGAATTTGGGGAAAAATGATCCAATCAAATTTTCTTCAAATTGACCCAATCAATCTTCAATTCAAGCACAATTAAGCATACAATCCATCCAATTTAATTTATCATGCTCAAAATCAAGTTGCCCAAATTTACCAAATTTCATGCTTTAGCCCATCAAATTTTTCCATGTTTATCCCAAACATTTGTCAAGCTTGCTTTTGCACCCCTAAGTTTCAGATAATCATCCCCATTGATGCAATGTCATGTGTTTTTCAAATAAGCACTCATAGTGTTGCAAATTACATCGAGCGGTTAAGGATGACGATTTTGGGTCAAGTTGATTCAAACAAGTCATCCCGAAGCTGTACGTTCCAAGGCATGGTTATTGAACACAGCTTGATTCGATGCTTTGTCCCAGGAGTTTTTAAGGTCCAAGATCAAAATCAAGCATGAATCATAAGTGAATATAACAACGGAAGTGCGGAATACTTACATCGATGGCGACGATTGGGCAACAAAAAATTAAATTCTGCACACTTTATCAAGGCAGTGGGCTGTTGTGAACAGTGTTGCGCCCCTTGTCTTCAAGTTTTGAAGCTCCAAGCTTCACCGTAGTGGGTCCCGGCTCATGGGTATGATTCCCTATCACCTTGGCATGATCCCAGAGTGTGCTAGCACTCTTGTTTTGCCACAAAACAAACTTGGGTTCCCCCATTTTCTTTGTTAAAATTCGGCAGTCCACTGCCTAGTAGAAACAAGAAATGGCTTGAAGATGAGAGAAGGAAGAAGAGGAGAGAGAGGAGGGAAAGTAAGTCTACTTTGTGTATACGGTTTTGTGTTTGTTATATGCATCAAATGCACTTGAATTTCATTTGAAATTCATTTCAAACACATTTGGGTTTAATTCCCAACCACACACATCACTTTATTACATCAAGTCACATCACTTCACTTTATCAATCCACTCAATTGTCACATCAATCAATCAATCCAATCAATTGTCACATCACTCAAAGTGACATGATTAGACGCTTGATGTGACGTTAGATGCAACTAGCGACTTGACGCTTGATTTGACGTGCCACACTCGAATTCCAAATACGAATACGCTCACAAATAATCTCGGGCTCAGGTTCGCTAATTCCAAATTAATGAATTTTCCGTTGCGTCGTAATTAAATGATTACGCCAAGCGAAATCACTATTCACGTCGCTAACGAATTAATTCTAAATTAATTTGTTCGCCCGAATTAAAATCTAATTTTAATTCCGCATCGAAATCCAATTTCGATTAATATATCAAATATATTAATTCCTCGATTAATTCCAAATTAATATTTCTCTCTCTTTAATCGATATTTTATCCTAGTTAAAATATCTCCGCAATTAATCCCAGATTAATTTTCTCTCTCATCTAATTAATCCCAGATTAATATAAGTGCGAGTCATACGTCATCGATGAATCTTTGGGAAGCGACCCATGAGATCCCCGGATATGTTGGCAGTCAAATCGGTCGTCGGACTATCCGAACACGTGAGTACCAAGTACTACGTTTACGATTTACAAGACAAGGTTGGCTTCTAGCAAAGCACCATGCCTACCCAATTCTCCGGAAATATCCTTACAGGAATAAGGATCTATATCAAGCGTAGTATACCGTAGTATTGCGTATTTCTGTCCAGTATCGGATGATCACATGCAAGGCCTAGGGCTGGTAGAGTGTCTGCCCCGTACGAAGCATATATCGGATAACAAGCAACTAGTCTCTTTAAAATCGGATAATCATGACCAAGTCATATTATCCCGACGGTTACAACCTTATATAGAGAACGAGTTCTGTATCCCTGCGTGATAATCAACTCCATATGACTGGAGTGACACTTCCGTCTTGACATCACACCCAACACACTACGATTCTCAATATACCCAGTATTGGCGTACACAGAACCGGTTAAAGCCCTGGACGACCGCAACCAAAGTATATTGATTGTCGCAAGTATTAACGGTGCAAGTCTCAAGTTAAGACCAAATACACCTACCCTGATTTCAGACTTCCATAGACACGTAGTCATACTACCAATGGAATTCTGAGGGGGTCTAATCCAGAGCGAAGCTGTTTCCCATACCATCGGTGAAACACAACCTCCTATTACACTTGCATGAGTATCCAATACCCAAATATATGAGAACTATACCGTTGTGCCCTCACAAACGCGCACAAGTGTAATACTAGTCTTTTACGCATTCATCGATGTCCAATCTCGATAATGCTCTGACTAGGGATGTTAATGATTTATCCTTCATGGACTGATACTGTCTCATATCTTCTCCGTCCAGGAACAAATCATAGGGACCTCTTATCATTTATATATCTAGGTGATCTAATCACAAATGAATCGAGTGTAATCTCCTATGTTACATAGTTATTTGTACAACAATACCGTGATCTGTATAAATAGTGACACTATGGGTCATAATTGTCCAACAAGTATCACTCAGTCTTAGTGGAGATGATGGTCACGTAGGATACGGTATTAGTACTCTTAAATACTGCAGTTATCGGGATAAAATGACAAGGTCAGGTTTATCCGATTATAGAGACTAGTCACCAGACATCCGACATGTGCTTCGTACGAGGCAGACACAATTCCAGCCCCAGGCCTAGCACGTGATCATCCGATACTGGACAGAAATACGTAATATCACGTATATTACGCCTGATACAGATCATTTATTCATATAAGGATATTTCCGGAGAATTGGGTAGGCATGTCGCTTTGCTAGAGGCCAACATTGTCTTGTAAATCGGTAAAACGTAGTACGAGGTACTTACGTGTTCGGATAGTCCGACGACCGAATTTACTGCCAACATATCCGAGGATCTCATAGGTCGCTTCCCAAAGATTCACCGATGACGTATGACTCGCACTTTAATTAATCTGGGATTAATTAGAAGAGAGAGAAAATTAATCTGGGATTAATTTCGGAGATATTTTATCTAGGATAAAATATCAATAAAAGAGAGATAATGATTAATTTGGAATTAATCGGTAAATTAATATATTTGATATATTAAACGAAATTGGATTTCGACGCGGAATTAAAATTAGATTTTAATTCCGGCGAACGAATTAATTTGGAATTAATTCGGGCGAACGGATTAATTTGGAATTAATTCGTTAGCGACGTGAATAGTAATTATGCTTGACATGATTATTTAATTTAATTAGATTTAATTACGATGCAACGGAGGAATCGTTAATTTGGAATTAACGAACCCGAGCCCGAGATTATTTACGAGCGTATTCGCATTTCGAATTCGACTGCGGCACGCAAGTCAAATCAAGCGTCAAATCATTAGTCCCATTAAGCGTCAAATCGCTAGTCGCTTCAAGCGTCAAATCACTTCTTTGAGTGATGTTACTTGACAACTTGATAGACTTGATATGACTTGATGGACATTGATGTTAGAGTGTGAAACACTCAAGGTAATTAAAGTTGGTATATTTGACTTTTTGAAAGTTAAATTAACTGGAAAATCATTTTATTTATTTTGAAAAATATATAAATGAAATGATTTACACCATTTACCAACTTAACACATCAACTTCATCTCTCTTTCTTCTCCCTAAAGTCACGCTTAAGGGGCTGAGAAATGTTTCTGTTCTGCCTGAAAATGGCGTCCATGGAAGCAAGAAAATGTTGATTTTGTGGCAAAAATCAAGTGCTAGCACACTCCGAGAGTTATACGAAGGTGTTAGGGAAACCCACCCACGAGCCGGGAACCATTTGACGCAAGTTCAGAGCTCAAAATGTTGAAGCAAAACTGAAAAATGAAGGCAGTGGACTGCTTGCTGTTTGGCGTGAACCTTGGAGGGGAAATGAGTTTTGTTCTTAATCAAATCGTCTCAACCAATCGATGTAAGTATTTCGCTATCTCCTTTGATGTATTCACACATTATTTTCATGCTTATAATGATTTTGAGACATAATTAGAAACCAACAATGGCATCAAGAGCCTAGGTTTGAGCATAAAAGTTTAGGGCTTAAAATTTGGGTATTTTGAATTTGAGCATGATTTTATGAAATTGGATGATTAAGTATGCTTAAATGTGGTTGAATTGAAGATTGATTGGATCAATTTCATGAAAATGTGATTGGATCATTTTTCCCCAAATTGAATGTGTTGGCCGAATGCTTTAGCCCTATTAAGTCTTGGAATTTTGATTTTTTTGACATTGGATGTGTTGGAAATCATTCGGGTATATGAGTTAATGTCGATTGTGTAATTAATTGGATTGAATTCGAATCGGACATAAAATCCCCAAATTGCCGAGACTTTAAAGCATGAATTGGGTTTGATTTTTCATCAATGTGTTGGACATGTGATAATGATGATGAACATGATTAATTAGGCTAATTGATGTTTTAGAAATGTTAATTGGAGAATTAATTGTGTGAACACTTTATGTAATTAAATTGGAAATTTGGAATTTGGTAATTTAATTATTTGGGCCTAATTTTGGAAATTGGACTTTTAAAGTTGTAATTGGGCTTGTTGGGCTTTGTTGTACAAAGTTGGGTTAAGGCAAATTGGATTGGATCCAATTGAGCCCAAAACCACTTCCGTTAAGCCCAAATGCGACTTAATGAACCTTTAAAGTTTAATTGGGCCTAATGGGCCAAGATTGATTTATGGGTTTATGGGGTAATTCATGGATTGGATTTTGGTTATTCGGTTTGATCCGAGTTGACCAAAAGTCCACGCCTTAAGAAATTAATTAAAAGCCCATTGGACTTTAATTGAATTGACGTTGTACGTTAATTGGTCTTTGAGACGCGTTACGATTAAATTTGGAATTTAAGTCGTAAAAGGTTTATTATTAAAGTGTAATATTTAATTGGAATTAAATAGGGAATTAGAATTGAATGCATATTAAATTGGATTTAATGACGTAGTTTAATTTAATTCGAGAATTCATACTTTGAGTACTTATTCGCAAAACGAGTTTGACTCGAACAAAATCAAATCGTTGTTTAAACATTGGATGATCACTAATTATCAGATTAATTAATTTGATTAGATTGATTGATAACATGTTTGTGTGAATACATGGTTGTGATGAATGAATAATGTATATCGGATGGATATTAGTCGGGTGGGGGCAACTTTGGAAATTATTATAATAAATTTGATTTATTAAATTGGACCTGCGTGTCCAGCCTTATCACATTCTATTCTTTGTATTCTCTTCTCACATATTCCACTCAATATAAATGAGGTTTCTTTAGAAGTGTAGTCTAACGGGTAAAAGTAATACAAGTGCTAGCTTGAGAGAGAAAGAGAGAGATTTGATCTAGGATCAATGTGTTAAGTATCCATCCGCATATCATTATTATTTATTTTCATACGCGCTTTATTATGTGTTTAGAATGCATGTTTAAGGGTATATGATGATGAGACCTTAACAAAGATAATAAATTGGTTGCC
The DNA here is from genome assembly GCA_019454045.1 of Zanthoxylum bungeanum. Taxonomy (NCBI): domain Eukaryota; kingdom Viridiplantae; phylum Streptophyta; class Magnoliopsida; order Sapindales; family Rutaceae; genus Zanthoxylum; species Zanthoxylum bungeanum. The sequence continues at coordinate 132,280 of SKCR01015057.1, read as the reverse complement.
AATTTGCACGCGAAAAACCCTCAAACAATATTGAGCGTCTTTCCTTCCATTGAGTGATTCTTACTCAAAATCTAAGACGGCTTTGGTTTGTTGGCCAAAGTCAAGGCCTTTGTCTGTCAAAGATGTGTTTGAATCACGAAGGCTTTGTTCCATATCAGTGTCTTGTCCAAGTTGTGGTTTGTTAGCCAAAGTCAAGACCACTTCTTGTCCATCTACATTGATTACGAAGCTTTCCATGGTCAATGGGTTCCGCTTAACTGGGATCATTAAGCTTGTTGTGCCAAAGCCAAGGCTTAGTTGATTCAGAGGAAAAAGGTTAGGTAATACATTGGATGTATTGGCATATATAAGATATATGTTTTGGACTTGGATGTCCTCCTACCGGATCTAGGAATTGGATTGGATCCAATTGATCTTAGAGATCTACCTAGTTAATTATCAAACAATTTGTTGGCCAAAGTCAAGATTGTGTGATATTTAACGGGATCCTAGCCCACTAGGAAACACGGTTTCCCGAGTACTCGACAGAGGGTTAGAGGCTCGCCGAAAAATAGTGGGAGGCAAAAATTGAATTTGCAATATTCGTTTAATTGCTTGCCATACACGCTCAAACAAATATCCTTCGTCATTATAAATTAAATGTTAGTTGGACTAATATTTAAACGTTGTTTTAAATAAATAGTTGGACTATATTCAAACTATTCAATTATAGTTGATTTTATAATTAGATTATAGTAATCAATATAATTGATTTTAATCTATTAAATTATAGTTGATTAAATAGTTGGACTATTGTAATCATTATAATAAATAGTAGCAAAATCGTTGATTAAATAGTTAGACTATTAGAATCAAGATATAAAATTGAAAGATTGACGTTTAATACATAATTCTAAGGAAAATGTATTTAAATGGTTTAATTTTTAAATTGGGAGTAAATTTCAGGATGGTCCTGAAAAATAATAAGTTATTTTATTTGATAAAATAATATTTTAAGCCTAAGCCCGGAGTTAAGCAAATAGTCGAGCATAATCTTTGGAAGATCATGCAATGATAACTTTAGTGCTTAATCCATTAAGCTTGTCGCATTAGACTCCTTAATTTCTGAATCAGAACTAAAGATTAGATCCTTAAAGTATGATACTAAAATTGAAGGATCTTCATAAATCTATACTTAGATTTTAGGAGTACTAAAATTGCAATAATAACTATTGGAGAGTTAATGACTATTCTCAAGGAGATAAAGTCAAACTTTGCAATTAGGCAAGTTGCGCAAGGCGCACCTTACTTCGATATTTTAGAAGGCCAAGGCTTGGCCGAAGGCTACTGGAATGTTGAAAAGGGCAAAGGCAAGATCATTATAATCTTCTGGGAAGATAAAGGACATATACTAAAATGTCTCATTAAATGTGGCAAACGGGATCGCGGAAACGTGACTGCCGTTTGGACAAAAGCAGACATGAAGGAATTGAAGACGAGCAAGGCTCTGACTTCAAATATGTTTGTCAAAATTATGTTCACTACTAGTATTGAAATTGTATTTTAAATACTCAGTATGGTATATAAAATATATGTACTGATGTGCAGAATCTGCTATGAGCAGGATACTGACTTCAGTTGAGATATATCTACGGAATGAAAACGGGACGAAATTTGCTGTTTTAAGCATAGATACATAAGTTTAGGAACTAGCATCGGGTATGTACCTAAATTAGGAAACTGTTATAATTTAACTAGTTTGACTAGATACATTATCTCTATATTAGTGTTTAACCCGCTGCGGGTGAACCTTTATATTCTAGAACGCTAAAGTGTTTTATTATATAAAGATAATATTGAGATAAACACATAGATGTGAATAACAGCATTTATATTTTGAATATAAATAATATCTCAAACATATAACTTGACAAACAAATAGCTCAAACTGATTTGATCAGAAGAAACTAATTTTGGCAGTGTTGTCTGGGACACAACTAAAACAATAATCGTATATCCACACTTTTGAAGAGTGGGTACTAGGACTAATTTGATTCCAATCAAATAAAGTCTACGAATCTAGTTTATTGGGCAAAGTGCCTAAAATACTATTTACTTGGTAAAAGTGTAAATGCCACCGACCTGTTAGCCCTAGTTCATAGTGAAGCAAGTGGGCCCATGTCTAGCAAGGCTAGATGTGGATATGAATATTTCGTGACCTTTACGGATGTGGCATCGCGTTATGGTTATGTGTTTCCTTTTGAAACACAAATCGGAAAATTTTAAAGTTTCGACACGAAATAGACAAACAGATTGGCTGAATTATTAAACGTCATGGTAAGACCGTAATGGAAAATACTTAAGCAATAAGTTTCTAATATACTTGAAAGAGTATAGTAGTCTTTCAAATGAGGACTCCTCCCGGAACATGTTATTTTGACGGTGTGTCCGAACTGAGTAACCGAATTTTATTAGACATGATAAGGTTAATCATGAGTCGCGCTGAGCTACTATTTCCTTCAACAGATAAGCGTTAACAGTGCAGAACTTATTTAGAATAAGGTTCCATTAAAATCTGTTTGACAGATTTCATATTAAGATATGAACAGAAAAGAAACCATGTTTCTCATTCCTGATATTTGGGTATGTTAGGCTAGGGGTGTTCACGGGTCGGGTTTTTCAAAAAAAAATTTGACCCGATCGGGTCGGGTCATTCGGGTCTCTTGACCCGAAACCCGAAATTTAAGAAATGGACCCGCGCGGGTCGGGTCGGATCGTATAATCTACAGTATACATAATATATATTTTTATTGATATTGAAATTACAACTTATATGCGTGGTTGAGATGGCAAAATCAGAGTTTTACAGGTAAGAAATCATCAGTTTGAATCCCACCTAAAGCACCATTTTTTCTCTTTTTTGAAAAGAGTAAAAAAAAAAAAGATGTGAATGGTGGGATTTGAACTTGGCTTTACAACAAGACCATGAAAAAGCTTTGTCATCCCAGCCGCAACACTTCATCATTAAAATTAAACCATTAAAAATATATATTATAATTTTAATATAATTTACAGCGGGTCGGGTCGGGTCAGACCCGGCTTTGCTGCCCAAAACCCGTGACCCGACCCGAAAGATCGGGTCGGGTCGGGTCAGACCCGAAATTGAATTTTAGAATTTATAAACCCAACCGGGTCGGGTCGGGTTAGCGCGGGTCGGGTCGGGTCGCGGATCGACCTAACCCTATGAACACCCCTATGTTAGGCATACGTTTGGATGATACCAAACAAGAACCCAAATTGGATAAGTGCCAATTGTAAGGTTATCCTATGGATACCATAAGTATTGTACTTATACATCTCACCTGAGAACAATTAGATTGTTGCTCACCATGCGATTTTCCTAAGAGGAATACCGATATGCAGTGGTAAGTGGGAGGATAGTAAAACTCGATGAAAATCGGAGTAATACTGTCCAAGGCACCAAATCTTAATGGAAAATAAACAGTTCATCAAGAATGAAATTGTGCCATTAATCTTCGAATACACAAGAGCCACGTAAGTCGGAGAGAGTCAGAAAACAACCTGGGGTATGGGTTTCTGATCTCACCTAATAAGATGTCAATCTTATTGAGGAATACCAACTTACTACGTATAAGGTAGTGATACAAGGTATCGACTCCCTATTATGGCAAAGTGCCATAAGAATCCGAAATGGATTCCATGTATATCAACTGTGTTTAGAATACTAGTTGATGTACCGTAAGGTATTGTGCCTACTGGTACTTATAAGTCTTCAAGGAAGACAAGCATGGATGACAACATACCAACGTATAAAGCTAGGCTTTTAATGGAAAGGTATCGTTATCAACATTGTGTTGATTACGATTCAACTTTTAACTATTGCCATGGAAAATCCATTTGGATGATGCTTGCTAAAGCTGCATGTTTCATTTATGAAATATGACAGCAGAATGGAAAATCGCTTTCCTGGAAAGGAAACCTTTTGGAGGATGTTTTCAACATCCTGTCGGTTTTTTCGTGCCAAAACTAGCAAATAAGGTTTGCAGGTTGTTCGATCCATATTTGGATTGAAGTAAGCATTAGGTTCTTGGAATTATCGTTTTGATGTAATCATAATGGTGTATGATTTAATTCAAAACGAATATGATTCTTGTGTATATAAGAGGTTAGTGGGAGCGCAATGACAATGACTGTCCTATAAATAATGATTATATATGTCATTTCTTGGAAATGATATTCCCATAAAATTACAATCGGTGAAAGCTAAGCTTTCGAGAAAACTCTCCGAGAAACTCGTACATTGAAAAATGAACGCGACCTGGTGTCTCATACGCTTTGAGCATATGGATTCACAAACAGGCCAATCCAAGTGATAATCACTGGATTGATGTTAAGAACATCCGTTAGAATCCTAGAGATCTAAGGATGTTGTCTTAATCTATGGAGAAAGAGAACTTGAAGTGACTGGGATCACTGCTGCAAGTTTCCTAAACCGATAAAAATGACTATAAGTCAAAAACGGTACTATAAGGTTTGAATAACGGTATAGTAAGCTGGAAAACTTCCAAGCAAGATGCTGTTACCGAATAAACAACAAATGCGAGTAATTGTAGCAGCTGAGGTAGCAATAGAAGCCATCTGGGTCAATAACAAATCTAATTAGATTAGATATAGTTCTGTTAGCAGCTGAGCTAGGCGTCAGCGCAGGGTAAAGAATTAATGGTCTCATCAACGATCCAGATAGATACTTCGATATTCATCTGATTCGTTCGGATCATACATCGTGGCGATGTGATGATCGTATAAATCGCATCAGACGATAATCATGCAAATCCGCTGACGAAAGATTTTCTTAGCAATTTGAGCCAACCGTACATAGTTCGGGTGTCAAGCACTCGAGTGACTGGCTATAGGCCAAGTGGGAGATTGTTGGACAGTTATGACCCATATCGTCACTATTTATACATATCATGGTGTTGTTGTACAAATTAACTATGTGACAAAGGAGATTGCACTCTTATCATTTGTGATTAGATCACCAAGATATATAACTGATGAGAGGTCCTTATGATTTGTTCCTTGATTGAGAATGATATGAGACAGTATCAATCAACGAATGATAAATCATTAAATATCCCTAGTCAGAGTATTATCGAGATTGGACATCGATAAATACGTAAAAGACTAGTATTGCACTTGTGCGTATTGTGAGGGCACAACGACATAGTTCTCATATATTTGGGTATAGGATACTCATGCAAGTGTAATAGGAGGTTGTGTTTCATCGATAATATGGGAAACAGCTTCGCTCTGGATAGACCCCCTCGGAATTCCATTGGTAGTATGACTATGTGTCTATGGAAGTCCGAAATCAGGGTAGGTGTATTTGGTCTTAACCTGAGACTTGCACGCGAATACTTGCGACAATCAATATACTTTGGTTGCGGTCGTCCAGGGCTTTAACCGGTGGTTCTGTGTACTCCAATACTGGGTATATTGAGAATCGTAGTGTGTTGGGTGTGATGTCAAGAAGGAAGTATCATTCCAGTCTTAGTGGAGATGATGGTCACGTAGGATATGGTATTAGTACTCTTAAATGCTGCAGCTATCGTGATAAAATGACAAGGTCAGGTTTATCCGATTATAGAGACTAGTCACCAGACATCCGACATGTGCTTCGTACGGGGCAGACACAATTCCATCCCCAGGCCTGGCACGTGATTATTCGATACTGGACAGAAATACGCAATACCACGTATACTACGCCTGATACAGATCCTTTATTCCTGTAAGGATATTTCTGGAGAATTGGGTAGGCATGTGCTTTGCTAGAGGCCAACCTTGTCTTGTAAATCGGTAAAATGTAGTATGAGGTACTTACGTGTTCGGATAGTCCGACGACCGAATTACTTCCAACATATCCGGGGATCTCATGGGTCATTTCCCAAAGATTCACCGATGACGTATGACTCGCACTTTAATTAATCTGGGATTAATTAGAAGAGAGAGAAAATTAATCTGGGATTAATTTCGGAGATATTTTATCTAGGATAAAATATCAATAAAAGAGAGATAACGATTAATTTGGAATTAATCGGTAAATTAATATATTGGATATTAAACGAAATTGGATTTCGACGTGGAATTAAAATTAGATTTTATTCGGGCGAACGAATTAATTTGGAATTAATTCGTTAGCGACGTGAATAGTAATTATGCTTGACACATTATTATTTAATTAAATTAGATTTAATTACGACGCAACAGAGAAATCGTTAATTTGGAATTAACGAACCCGAGCCCGAGATTATTTACGAGCACTTTCGTATTTCGAATTTGAGTGCGGCACGCAAGTCAAATCAAGCATCAAATCATTAGTCACATCAAGTGTCAAATCGCTAGTCGCTTCAAGCGTCAAATCACTTGTCACTTTGAGTGATGTGACTTGACACTTGATATAGACTTGATATGACTTGATGGACATTGATGTTAGAGTGTGAAACACTCAAGGTAATTAAAGTTGGTATATTTGACTTTTGAAAGTTAAATTAAATGGAAAATCATTTTATTTATTTTGAAAAATATATAAATGAAATGATTTACACCATTTACCAAATTAACACATCAACTTCATCTCTCTTCTTCTCCCTAAAGTCACGCTTAAGGGGCTGAGAAATGTTTCTGTTCTGCCTGAAAATGGCGTCCATGGAAGCAAGAAAATGTTGATTTTTGTGGCAAAAATCAAGTGCTAGCACACTCCGAGAGTTATACGAAGGTGTTAGGGAAACCCACCCACGTTCGAAGCTCAAAAGGTAAACCAAAACTGAAAAATGAAGGCAGTGGACTGCTTGCTGTTTGGCGTGAACCTTGGAGGGAAATGAGTTTTGTTCTTAATCAAATCGTCTCAACCGATCGATGTGAGTATTCCGCTATCTCCTTTGATGTATTCACACATTATTTCATGCTTATAATGATCTTGGGATCTAATTAGAAACCAACATAATATTAGTAAAGTTTGAATATAGAGCGTCGAAGAACTCATATGGATTGAAATCAAATTCACACTCAGTAATATAATATAAACTTAACTTTATTTAGAAATTAATTTAAAATAAACTAAATTAAAATTATAAACTAAAAAAAAAAGTCAAAACGTTTTAATTAAAAAATATCAGGGTAAGATAAATTTTAAAGTCTGATTTCACCTAATTATCTCGTATGTTTTATCGTGCCAATAATTATTACTCAATTTCTTAGTTTATAAGCCAAAAATTCTAAATTATTCTACTATCTCTTCCGAGTACTGAATGAAAATATTATTAATTACCGATATCCATATAAAAATCAAATAATCAACAACTCATCATGCTTTATGATTCTTTGTCAATGACTTAAAAGGAATTATAGGCATTCCGAACTCTATAAAATTCATACGTTATATTTTCTAGACCCTATTCAAAATCCCAAATGATATATTCTAACTATGAAATCATCTAATTTGTTTCCAGCAAACCTTTAGCATTAAACACAAGAAAATATAAATAAACTGAGTTAAAACTTCATAATAGTTAATTGGCAATCAAACACACGAAATCAAGTATAGGCTACATCATCCTCTAGAATAATAAAATTAGTTCATAACTAAATAGAAGAACAATGAAATCTGACTCAAGAACATATTGAACATCATTAGAATTTATAGAAAGAAATAATAAGATAAAATCTGAATCGAATCCTTCATCTTCAGATGTCTCCTTTTGTCGTTCTTCAATTCCTTCATTGGATCTCTCTAAATTATGTGTCCATAGCTCTATTCTTGTGTCTAATTCTTTTCTTTATGGTTTTGGACGTACTTATGTATTTATAGGGAAGTCATAGAGTCATTATTTATATAGAAAACTGATTCCTTATAATGCTGAAAAATCGTCTGGGGCGTCACGACGCAAGAAGTGGTGTCGTGACACCAACCTCTCGGGAAATTGTGGTGTTTTATCCATGGCTGGTGGCATTGTGACGCCAGCTCCGCTGCCAGGATGACTTGTTTCACATATTTTACCCCCAGGCTTGATTCCTTTATATCTTTAAGCTTCCAAAATACTTCCATTTACCTCAAGTTTCATGCTTTAATGTTTCCTATCAATAAAACACAAAACAAACTACAAAGCAAATAAAATGGCACGAAACCTAACAAAATAATAAGCTAAAAATGTGGAATAAGCAGGTATAAATCACACTTATCAAACACCCCCAACTTAAGATTTTGCTAATCCGAAGCAAAATACTTAATAAAAACTAAATAAAAAAAACAAAAGTAACTAAATTAAGGGCCACTTTCGTATGGATCACAATTACATTTAGGTAAGTGACAAGCCTTTAAATCCCTAGGCGGTCCTAGTAGACGAGTTATAGTCTCGTGAAGACTTACAACGACGATACCCACAAACGTCATTCACATGCACATATAATCATGCAAAAATAATAAAACACATAAAATAGTCTTGGTAGTTGCACATAATATTGTCCTGAAAGAATGTCTACCGATGAAATCAAAGATCCTTCAATGTACTCAACGCAAATTAAATCCAAGTTCTGTAATAAATCATCTAAACCAGACTCATTGTGTGTGTGTGTGTAAAGTTTCGGTCACAACCTGACTCCTAAGTAAGCCAACTCAGTGATTTCGTCTCAAAAATTGAGATCTGATGGGTCAAACCAACCTAGATGTCTTAAAGTGCTCTGTATTTTCCTATTAAGCTAGATATGATATGCTTTCTCATTTTCAAAATCTTTTGACTCACCTGATGAGCGGAAAATGTATCAATATTTATCGCTCTTTTTACTTAATATTTTGTTTAGTTTCTCGGGTTTGATGAACGTTTTGATATGTTTTAGTTTATTTTGAAGATAAAATAATATTGGGACACAATGAAATCATTTAGGATGAAATGTGGGTCAAATAAGGGCAAAAATTGGAATTGACATATTAATTTTGGAGATTGGAAACTTGAAAAGGCGTTTTAACGATGTAGTTTTGGAAATTCCAATTTTACGCATCTGTCGTATGCATAACTTTTTACTCCAATATCGGATTGAGCTGATTCAAGTTTCATATTAAAGAAGACTTAAAGATCTACAACTTTGAAAGACAAAATAATTTCCAATTCTGAAGATTTCATTCCCGAAATTGATGAACCATCAAGAAGTATGTTGTGTGTAATTATTAAAGTCATTTTCAATCATTTTCAAAGTAAAAAATAAATTAATAATAAAAATTATCAAATCACCACCAAACATGATAAGCAATTAGTGGAGCAATTAGTGGAGCAATTAATAATGGATTTGATGGAGGCAAAATTTTGCCTATAAATACCAAGCCATTTCATTTGTAAATTCATACTTTCTTCTAAGGAATTCCTTAAGAATACTAAGAAGATTGTATCTTGTTTATTTATTTACAGCTTTCAGTAATTAATTTCCGATTTCGCACTTTCTTTTCTTTACTTTTTCAGTTTTTACTTTCCGCAATTTACTTTTACGCACAATACTTTTCTTTCTTTAATTTTCAGTTTTTACTTTTCAGTAATGATGAGGTAACTCCCATTTGCTGGGGTAAAAGGTAAAACTTTTATTACTAATATTTAGATTAATCTCCCTTAATTATAATATATAACTAGTTAAAACCTGACTTAACGAGGATACCGCCATATTGGTCGGTTGGTAATTATTTAAATTGGTTTTAACCTGACTAAACTGGATACCGCCTGATTGGTCGGTTGGTAATTAATTATTAATTTGACTTAATCTGGATACCGCCTATATGGCTGGTTGGTATTATCATGCAAATATAATATATTATATTAAAAGAGATATCTAAAATAGAAGTAATAAAAGTGGATCATTTTACCTCAGCATTTTCTTTTATTGTACTTTTACTTTATTTACTTTTCAGCAATTTACTTTCACATTTACTTTTCAGCAATTTACTTTTCAGCAATTTACTTTCAGCATTTACTTTTCAGTAATTTACTTTCAGCATTTACTTTTCAGCATTTAATTTTCAATATTTAATTTCAGCATTTACTTTATGTCATTTACTTTTCAGCAATTTACTTTTCAGCATTTTACTTTATGTCTTTTATTTTATTTAAGTTTTTACTAGCCCTAGTTATGTGTCATAACTAAGTTAGTTATCTGGGGTTGTGATGAATTCCAATATCACCGGTTTATAAGGGGTTATTTTATAGTTTGGGTAATTTAAAGGTTACTTATTAAGTATTAAGCTTAATGCTTCTTGTTGTCTGATCACCAATAAGATTGATGTGGTAAATCTAAAATAACTTGACAAATGAATTTTAGGTTTCAGCCTTAGACTTAATAGCCCACGATCTTCCTTGAGGATAGATAACCCTTTAATAGATTTCCTTACAGGATAGACATATACCTGTCGGGCGGGGGTAGCCATAATTGGAACTTAAACTTAATGAATCCAGATAATTTGGTTGACATAGACATATGGTTCAATTGGGTTAAACTGGGTATTTGCGTCTGACCATCGACAGAGGCTTTTGCATAATTTAGTGTTCCAGTTAGTAAACCAATTTATTACACAAACATAAAATAACCACTTCATCTTTTAAAAGATATTAGAAAGATTCACAACCCTAAATCTTTGAGTCTTTTGTTATTTTCCTTAGTATTTTCTTTTGTTTATTTATTTATTTTAATTAAGGAAAACCACATTCAACCAATCAAACAATCATTCTCTTCTCCATTTAATTAGATATTTGTAAATAATAGATTCAACAATTAATAACAACAGTAGGAATTAAGTCCTCGTGGGATCGATATTTTTATACTACTTGAACGATACATGCGCTTGAGTTATACGTGTGTGTTTACGCTGGTCAAGTTTTTGGCGCCGTTGCCGGGGACTTATTTATTTTTCACTATTAGTTTAGAGGTTAGATACCTTTACTTGTATCTAATTTCTTTTTACTTATTTTTTTTGTTTTTTTTGTGTTTCAGGTTCTCAGAATCCTTTATGAGACGAACCAGAAGCTTTGAACTCCGACCGCTTGACCCAGAATTGAAAGAACCATCAGACAGTTGTCAAGGGAAAGGCGAGAAGGTCAAGAAGCTTTAGTCAACATGGAACCTGAACCTTTGGAGGTTGCACCACCAATTCCCATTCGAGATAGAACCATTCCGGTGGTTGACAGACTCATTTCTTGTATTGTACTTCCTCCCTTACCAGAAAATGCGGGTGACATCAAAACATGCATTCAGATGATTCAGCAGTCAGTTCAGTTTGGGGGGAATACAACTGAAGATCTTAATTCCCACATCAGCAACTTCCTGGAAGTTTGTGGCACTTTCAATTACAACCGAGAAGCGGAAGAAGCAATGAGACTGCGTATTTTCCCATACTTCTTGAAGGACAAAGCTAAAGCTGGGCTACATTCACTACCAGCAGGTTCCATCACAACTTGGAACACTTTAGCCACCAAATTTCTTGCAAAGTACTTTCCACCAGCCAGAACTAGAAAGCTGCGGAATGGCATCACATCCTTTGTGCAACAAGACACATAAACTCTCTACAAAGCTTGGGAAAGGTACAAAGATTTGCTCCGGAAATGTCCTCACCATGAGATTCCAAAATGACTTCAAGTCCAAACCTTCTATAATGGACTTTCTGGACTGATGAGAACCACAATCGATGCTGTTACTGGAGGAGCTTTAATGGCAAAAGGAGAAGATCAAGCCTGGGACTAATCGAAGAAATGGCCAACAACAATTCATTGTGGCCAATAGAAGGAGCATGATCCAAAGAATTGCAGGAATTTATGAAAGTGGAGCCAATACAGCAGTCAACGCCAAGCTGGATTAGATATGCAATTCATGGAGGCTCTCAGCACTGGATCCACAAGTTCACCATATGGAGGAGCACCAGAACCAAACCAACTTGAAGAGACAGTGAATTATGTCAACAATTTCAACAGACAGGGGAACAATCCATATTCCAACACCTACAACCCAGGGTGGAGGAATCATCCCAATTTTTCATGGAGCAACAATTCAGGACAAAAGAACAATCCACCACTTGGATTTCAACAGCAGAACAAAGGTCAGGAACATGAAAAAGAACTAGAAATGAAAGAATGGATTGCAGAGATGTTCAAAAAGCAACAAGCAGTATATGATGCTATCTTTCAGAACCAATATGCTTCCATCAAAGCACTGGAGAATCAAATCGGACAACTAACCAATGCTCAAAGTTACAGACCGCCAGGTAATCTTCCCCCAGCAACACAGAACCAAATCCAAGGAACCGAGGGAAGGAGCAATGTCAAGCCATTACTTTGAAAAGCGGTACTGAAATCAACAAAGATGTTGGAATCAAGGTATCCAAAAAAGAAGTTCCAAAATAAGCAAGAGCAACAGATGGAGGAAAAAGAAGCAAAGGAAAAAAAATTAGAAAGAATCACTCCACCTCCATCTTTTCCACCGCGACATCAGAAAACACAAACTGGACAAGCAGTTTTCTCGATTCCTGGAGGTGTTCAAAAAGCTGCATATCAACATCTCATTCGCAGAAGCGTTGGAAGAAATGCCCAGCTATGTAAAATTCATGAAAGACATTCTTTCACGAAAAACGAAGATTGGGAGATTACGAGACAGTAGCATTGACGGAAGAATGCAGTGCCATTATTCAGAGGAAACTTCCACCAAAGCTGAAAGATCCTGACAGTTTCACTGTCCCATGCACCATTGGAGAACACTATATCGGTAAGGCTTTATGTGACTTAGGTGCAAGTGTTAATTTGATGCATTTTTCTATTTACAGGAAACTGCAAATTGGAGAAGCAATGCCTACCTCAGTCTCATTACAACTTGCTGATCGAACTCTCGTATTTCCAAGAGGTGTTGTTGAAGATGTGCTGGTCAAAGTCGACAAACTCATTCTTCCAGCAAGATTTCACTATCATTGACATGGAAGAAGATAAAGATGTGCCTATCATCCTTGGAAGACCATTCTTGGCGACAAGACGAACTGTGATTGATGTACAAAAAGGAGAACTAACCATGAAAGTTCAGGACCAAAAAGTTACTTTTAATGTTTTCAAAGCCATGAAATTCTCGAGCGATGAAAATGAAGAAGAATGCTTCAGAGTTGATGTTGTTGATAGTATCGATCATGATACTGAGCTAAATCCTACATATACACTTGAAGCGTGCATCACCAACATGACTGACAGCGAGCTAGATACTGAAATCCTGGAATGTATCAACTACCTTGACTAACCATTTCGATTCAAATCAACACCACCAGTTGAAAGCTTGGAACTGCCGAAGAAAGATCGAATCAAGCCTTCGATTGAAGAACCACCACAACTGGAGCTGAAGTTACTTCCGAGCCATCTCAGGTATGCATTTCTTGGAAACTCTTCTGAATTACCTGTTATTATTTCTTCTTCACTAACATTAGAGCAGGAAGAAAAGTTACTGAGAGTATTACGAGAGCACAAAAGAGCCATTGGCTGGACTATAGCATATATTCGAGGCATTAGTCCATCATTTTGTATGCACAAGATTCTGATGAATGATGAGTACAAACCCACAGTGGAACATCAACGGAGACTCAATCAATCATGAAGGAGGTCGTAAGAAAGAAATCATCAAATGGTTGGATGCTGACATCATTTACCCCATCTCAGATAGTACTTAGGTGAGTCCTATACAGTGTGTGCCGAAGAAATGAGGAATCACTGTGGTTACCAATGAAAAGAACGAGCTAATCCCAACCAGAAAGGTGACTGGATGAAGAGTATGCATGGACTACCGAAAGCTGAACAAAGTAACACGAAAGGACCATTTTCCGCTACCATTCATTGACCAGATGTTAGACAGACTGGCGGGACATGAGTTCTATTATTTTCTGGACGGATATTCAGGGTACAATCAGATTGCCATCGCACTAGAAGACCAGGAGAAAACTACCTTTACATGTCTCTATGGTACTTTTGCTTTCCGCAGAATGCCATTTGGATTATGTAATGCCCCTACTACATTTCAGCGTTGCATGATGGCCATCTTCTCAGATATGCTGGAGCAGAGTATGGAGGTTTTTATGGATGACTTTTCTGTGTTTGGAGATTCTTTTGACCACTGCTTGAAAAATTTGGAACATGTGTTACAAAGTTGCGAAGATACAAATCTGGTGCTCAATTGGGAGAAATGCCATTTCATGGTACATGAGGGCATTGTTCTTGGACACCGGATCTCACAAAAAGGAATTGAGGTAGACAAAGCAAAGATTGAAACCATTGAAAAACTACCTCCGCCGACATCTGTCAAAGGGATTCGGAGCTTTCTCGGACATGCAGGTTTTTACAGGAGATTTATCAAAGACTTTTCCAAGATTGCTAAACCTCTGTGCAATCTTCTGGAGAAGGATGTGCCTTTCAACTTCACCAAAGAATGTCAGGAAGCTTTCGAGATCTTAAAACATAAGCTGATTTCTGCCCCCACATTGTAGCACCAGACTGGACCCTTCCATTTGAAGTGATATGTGATGCTAGTGATTTTGCTGTAGGTGCAGTTTTGGGACAACGCAAAGCAAAGATTTTCCACACCATTTACTACTCCAGCAGAACTTTGAATAAAGCTCAACTCAACTACACAACCACTGAAAAGGAGTTGCTTGCAGTTGTGTACGCTTTTGACAAATTCCGCTCCTATCTGCTGGGTCCCAAAGTGGTGGTCTACAAGATCATTCAGCAATCAAATATCTGATCACGAAGAAAGATGCCAAACCCAGATTGATCCGTTGGATACTTCTTCTGCAAGAATTTGACGTGGAGATTCGAGATAGGAAAGGGACAGAAAACCAAGTGGCAGATCATCTATCAAGGCTCGAGAATGGAGAAACATCTGGCAAAGATCTGTTAATCAAAGAAACTTTTCCAGATGAACAGTTGTTTGCCATGAAACAGCAAGATGCCCCTTGGTATGCTGACTATGTCAACTACATTGTGTCAGGAAAATGGCCGTTAGAATGGACAACTCAGCAACAGAAGAAATTCTTCAAAGAAGTCAAGCACTATGTCTGGGATGAGCCGTACCTATTCAAACAGTGTGCTGATCAATTATTGAGACGGTGTGTTCCACAAGAGGAGGTCAACAGTGTTTTACAGCACTGTCATTCATCACCATATGGCGGACACTTCAGCGGAAACAAAACTGCAGCCAAAGTCCTACAATCAGGTTTGTTCTGGCCCACTCTTTTTAAAGATGCTTATCTTTTTGCTCTTCAATGTGACATGTGCCAGAGAATGGGGAATATTTCGAAGAGAAATGAAGGACCGTTGCAAAACATTGTGGAAGTGGAGATATTTGATGTGGGGGGTATAGATTTCATGAGACCCTTTGTTCCATCATTCGGAAACATGTACATCTTGGTTGCTGTAGACAACGTCTCCAAATGGGTTGAAGCAATTGCACTACCATCCAATGATTCAAAAGTGGTGATCAAATTCCTGAAAAAGAATATTTTCACTCGGTTCGGAACACCTCGGGCAATTATCAGTGATGGTGGCTCACATTTCTGTAACAGATACTTTGATGCACTCCTATCCAAATACGGAGTTACTCACAAGGTTGCCACTGCTTACCATCCACATTATAACGGACAGGTTGAAGTTTCAAACAGGGAAATCAAAAGAATCTTGGAGAGAACTGTTGGATCAACAAGAAAGATTGGTCTACAAAACTAGATGATGCATTATGGGCCTACCAACAGCTTACAAGACACCCATTGGTATGTCCCCATATCGATTGGTGTTTGAAAAAGTGTGCCATCTGCCAGTTGAGCTTGAACACAAGACGTACTGGGCACTGAAGAAGTTGAATCTTGATTCACAAGCTGCAGGAGAGAAACGACTTCACCAACTCAACAAATTGGAGGAATTTCGCTTACAGGCTTATGAGAATGCCAGATTGTACAAAGAAAAGACCAAGAAATGGCATGATCGAAAAATAGTGTACATACAGTTGGAACTAAGGCAACAAGTGTTGTTGTACAATTGACGGTTGAAACTTTTCCCTGGAAAGTTGAAATCAAGGTGGTCAGGTCCATTTGTGATCACTCAGGTTTTACCATATGGAGCTGTTGAGTTACTGGATCCCAAAACCAACGAAACATTCAAGGTTAACAGTCAACGTGTCAAACACTACTGGGGAGAATCGTTTAAGCGACAAAAAGAAAGTGTCACACTTTCAGATCCAGCCTAACGATCGAGAAGTCACGTCTAGCTGACGACTTTAAACTTAGCGCTAGCAGGGAGGCAACCCATGTAATTTGTGTATATATTGTGATTTGGTGTGATTTAATTTTGTGTGTTTAGTTTTTGCAGATTAAGACATTTCAGGATGGAAGAAGTTCTCGCAAAACTTCACAAGCAATTTCCTTCTCTCCCACAAAACTCTCTGATGAAAGTCTACAAAGCTCGTTTAGAACGGATGAGATTACTAACGATCCATGGTGTTCCTAATGATCTTCGTTGGGTAATTGAAGCACGGGTCCGATTGGCAGGTGAGTCTTCTGAATCTTTTATTTCACATCTGCCTGGTTTTGGAAGAAGCACCTATGCAAATAAACGTAGAGCTAAGCAAATGGGTGTTTGTTACAAATGTGCACGCTGGAATTGCAATACTCGTTGTCGTTCTTTAGTAATGATGTATGATAATCACGAAGATAAAATTAAATTCATTAGGGATGGCTTGAGTAAGGAGTCTGTAGATAATATATCTTCGACTCTTGAGACGCATCCCAGTGGATATGTTCATATAGCCATTCGCAATTACATACACAATTTCAAAAAGAAAGACAACAGTTAAGTCTCGGGAATCTTACTCAAAAAGACCCTGTTTGCCAATTTATAAGAAAATTGGATGGGAAGCTTGTCCATGACACATAGATGTCAATCTAGCCGCTACTTTTCTTGTAAATATTATATCTCTTTATCTTTTCCTATTAATTGTAATTTATTTTGTTGTTTTCTTTTATTTTCTCCGACATGATCCAGACCTTTTTGACTATCACGATTTTTTTTACTATTAACTAATAATTGTCATTTGGCAAGTACTAGTGCTATTATTTTACTCACCATTTTCATGTGTTATAAATTCAACTCATCATTGCACTTATGAAGACATCTAGAGTAAAACATGGAAGCCAATTCAAGAAGACGAGTTGAAAACATCTGTGTGTTTTGCAGAACTAGTGTTGGTGTTAAGCCACAATACATAGAAGCAGCATAGGAATTGGGTCGAGTCTTAGCTGCAAGGAATATGCACTTAGTATATGGCGGAGGCAATCTTGGACTTATGGGGATCGTTTCAAAGGCTGTACAGGAAGGAGGTAGAAACCTTTGGCAGAGGCAAATCTTATTGGACCATCAAACGGAGATGAACTGATCGTGCCAGGTATGTCTGAACGATTGGTAGAAATGATTAACCGTGCTGATGCTTTTATTGCTTTGCCAGGTGGCTTGGGCACTTTGGAGGAAATTTTTATAGTGCTACCTTCGGCGAACTTGAACATACACCAGAAACCAATTGGGCTGTTTAACGTTGATGGATTTTATGATTTTCTTTGTGTGTTTCTTGATGATGCCCGGAGAAATGGGTTCGTGTCAAAACCTTTAAAAGAACTCCTCTTCACTGCCAGAACTGCTCCGGATCTAATTGACCAAATCTTAGCCTATGAACCACAAATTGACCCTATCATTTCAAAGATAAATTGGTTCGAGGACGATCGTGGTAAGAGGCATCAGATTAATCTGGATCTTAACCTTTAATTTCGTATAAAATTTCAGCTAACCAGGTACAATCTTCCAAACTCTTCTTCTACTGTTTAAGACATTGGGGACAATGTCTCATTTAGGTTTGGGGGAGGGAATTAGTTGATCAGTACATTGTTTTTAATTTGTGTGTTGTTTTTATTTCTTTTAGTCTAAATTTTTTCGAAAAATACAAAAAATTGAAATTTTTTCAAAAATTACAAAAATATTTTGTGTTTTTGTGTTTTTATTTTGACTAAAAAGATGAAATTTGTAAGAGATGGCTGAGTAAGGAGTTTTCACTCCTGAGACGTATCTCAAACCATTTTTGAAACAAGTTAGTTTTTGTTTAATTCATTTTAAATTATTTAATTTCTAAATTCTCCATAAAACTGACTAAAATGGATCTTCATATGCTCAGTTAGCAGATATTATTAACATGCATTGTAACATACAGACATGAGCTAAAATTGAAAAGTTTGTAATATTCAGTGCTCTAGTTTAATTAGAGGAAACATCTCAAAAAGTGATGGAGTAAAAAAAAAAACGTCTGTGATCCGAGTTATTAAGTCTGTAAGCCCTCACGTTTGTGGGTATCATTGCTGTAAGCCCTCACGAGACTATAACTCGTCCACTAGGGACACCTAGGGGTTTACAGGCTTGTTGCATATGCTAAATGCAACAGTGATTCCTACGAAAGTGACTTAGTTTAATTTTAATTTTTTTCTTGTATTTTATTTTGTTGTTTTGCTTGAGGACTGGCAAAATGTTAGGTTTGGGGGTGTGATGTGGGGAAAATATATCAATATTTACCGCCCTTTTTACTTAATATTTTGTTTAGTTTCTCGGGTTTGATGAACGTTTTGATATGTTTTAGTTTATTTTGCAGATAAAATAATATTGGGACACAATGAAATCATTTAGGACGAAATGTGGGTCAAATAAGGGCAAAAATTGGACTTGACATATTAATTTTGGAGATTGGAAACTTGAAAGGGCGTTTTAACGAAGTGCAGTTTTGTAAATTCCAATTTTACGCATCTTTCGTATGTTGGGCATAACTTTTTACTCCAATATCGGATTGAGCTGATTCAAGTTTAAGATTAAAGAAGACTTAAAGATCTACAACTTGGAAAGACAAAATAATTTCGAATTCTGATGATTTCACGCCCGAAATTGATGAACCATCCAGAAGTATGTTGTGTGTAATTATTAAAGTCATTTTCAATCATTTTCAAAGCAAAAAAAAAAAAAATAAAAAAAAAAAAATTATCAAATCACCACCAAACATGATAAGCAATTAGTGGAGCAATTAGTGGAGCAATTAATAATGGATTTGATGGAGGCAAAATTTTGCCTATAAATACCAAGCCATTTCATTTGTAAATTCATACTTTCTTCTAAGGAATTCCTTAAGAATACTAAGAAGATTGTATCTTGTTTGTTTATTTACAGCTTTCAGTAATTAATTTTCGATTTCGCACTTTCTTTTCTTTACTTTTCAGTTTTTACTTTCCGCAATTTACTTTTACGCACAATACTTTTCTTTCTTTAATTTTCAGTTTTTACTTTTCAGTAATGAGGAGGTAACTCCCCTTTGCTGGGGTAAAATGTAAAACTTTTATTACTAATATTTAGATTAATCTCCCTTAATTATAATATATAAACTAGTTAAAACCTGATTTAACGAGGATACCGCCATATTGGTCGGTTGGTAATTAATTATTAATTTGACTTAATCTAAATACCGTCTATATGGCTGGTTGGTAATTATCATGCAAAGATAATATATTATATTAAAGGAGATATCTAAAATATAAGTAATAAAAGTGGATCATTTTTCCTCAACATTTTCTTTTATTGTACTTTTACTTTATTTACTTTTCAGCAATTTACTTTCAGCATTTACTTTTCAACAATTTACTTTCAGCAATTTACTTTCAGCATTTACTTTTCAGTAATTTACTTTCAGCATTTACTTTTCAGCATTTAATTTTTCAGTATTTAATTTCAGCATTTATTTTCTGTCATTTACTTTTCAGCACTTTACTTTTCAGTATTTTACTTTATGTCTTTTATTTTATTTAAGTTTTTACTAGCCCTAGTTATGTGTCGTAACTAAGTTAGTTATTTGGGGTTGTGATGAATTCCAATATCACAGGTTTATAAGGGGTTATTTATAGTTTGGGTAATTTAAAGGTTTACTTATTAAGTTTTAAGCTTAATGTTTCTTGTTGTCTGATCACCAGCAAATGGGAGTTACCTCATTATTACTGAAAAGTAAAAACTGAAAATTAAAGAAAGAAAAGTATTGTGCATAAAAGTAAATTGCGGAAAGTAAAAACTGAAAAGTAAAGAAAAGAAAGTGTGAAAGCGGAAATTAATTACTGAAAGGTATAAATAAACAAACAAGATACAATCTTCTTAGTATTCTTAAGGAATTCCTTAGAAGAAAGTATGAATTTACAAATGAAATGGCTTGGTATTTATAGGTAAGATTTTACCTCCATCAAATCATCCACCAAATCCATTATTAATTGCTCCACTAATTGCTTATCATGTTTGGTGGTGATTTGATAATTTTTATTATTTATTTATTAATTTATTTTCTGCTTTGAAAATGATTGAAAGTGACTTTAATAATTACACACAACACACTTTTGGATGGTTCATCAATTTAGGGCATGAAATATTCATAATTCGAAATTATTTTGTCTTTCAAAGTTGTAGATCTTTGAGTCTTCTTTAATTTGGAACTTGAATCAGCTCAATCCGATATCGGAGTAAAAGGTTATGACCAAAATACGACAGATGTGCAAAACTGGAATTTCCAAAACTGCACTTCGTTAAAATGCTAACATTTTGCTCATCACACCCCCAAACCTAACATTTTTCTAGTCCTCGAGCAAAACAACAAAATAAAATACAAGAAACAGTTAAAATTAAACTAAGCCACTTTCGTAGGGATCACGGTTGCATTTAGCATATGCAACAAGCCTTTAAATCCCTAGGTGTCCCTAGTGGACGAGTTGTAGTCTCGTGAGGGTTTACAGCAATGATACCCACAAAAATTTTACAAAAGTAAAAAGGTAGTGAAACTAATGCACACAAAAGCAAAAAGACAAGTGAAAAGAGAATAAAGAAGTTAGTGACTAATCATGTGAAACTTCTACTCCAAGTTAGTAGTTGTTTTCTTTCTTTCTAAATTACTGAATAAGTAAATTCTCCTATTATATTTACCATTCTCCATATACACAGCCGAAAAAATATTAAACAACTCATTTTTGCCCACAAAAGTCACAATTGCAGTTGATAAGAGGGTAATATTTTTGTCCTAAAGTTTTATCAGAATTCACACCTTTTTGTAGCAATGAAATATTTTTTTCTCATTTTTCTGGTTTTTTTCTTTGATTTTTGATTTTTTTTTATTATTTATATACAATATCTTCCATCTATGTAGCGAGCTTTGGGTCGGTGGCTCCCAAACCAATTGGCTTTAGGGCACCAGATGTTAAGGCACCCCTACAGACTTAATTACTCAGACTTCAGATATATATATTTTTGCAGCATCTTTGATCCATGTAGCGAGCTTTGGGCAGAGACTCCCAAACCAGTTGGTTTTAGGGCACTAGGTGTTAAAACACCCTTACAGACTTAATAACTCGGATCTCAGATGTTTTTTTTTACTCCATCACTTTTTTAAGATGCTTCCTCCAATTAAACTAAAGCACTGAATATTACAAACTTTTCAATTTTAGCTCATGTCCGTATGTTACAATGCATGTTGATAATATCTGCTAACTGAGCATATGAAGATCCATTTTAGTCAGTTTTATGGAGAATTCACAAATTAAATAATTCAAAAGGAAATAAACAAAAATTAACTTGTTCCGAAATAGGTTTGAGATACGTCTCAGGAGTGAAAACCTCTTACTCAGCTATCTCTTACCAATTTCACCTTTTTAGTCAAAATAAAAACACAAAATATTTTTGTAATTTTTGAAAAATTTTCAATTTTTTTTGTGTTTTTGAAAAATTTAGGACTAAAAATAAAAACAAAACACAAACTAAAAACAAGGTACTGATCAACTAATTCCCTCCCCCAAACCTAAATGAGACATTGTCCCCAATGTCTTAAACAGTAGAAGAAGAGTTTAGAAGATAATACATGGTTAGCTGAAATTCTACAGGAAATTAAAGGTTAAGATCCAGATTAATCTGATGCCTCTTACCACGATCGTCCTCGGACCAATTTATCTTTGAAAGGATAGGGTCAACTTGTGGTTCATAGGCTAAGAGTTGGTCTATTAGATCCGGAGCAGTTCTGGCAGTAAAGAGGAGTTCTTTCATAGGTTTTGACACGAACCCATTTCTCCGAGCATCATCAAGAAACAGATAAAGAAAATCATAAAATCCTTCAACGTTGTACAGTCCAAGCGGTTTCTGGTGTATGTTCAGGTTCGCCCAAGATAACACTATAAAAATTTCCTCCAATGTACCCAAGCCACCTGGCAAAGCAATAAAAGCATCAGCACAGTTAATCATTTCTACCAATCGTTCAGACATACCTGGCACGATCAGTTCCTCTCCGTTTGATGGTCCAATAAGATTTGGTTCTGCCAATGGTTTTTGGATGATTCCCAAAACGTGACTGCCTCCTTCCTGTACAGCTTTTGAAACGATCCCCATAAGTCCAAGATTGCCTCCGCCATATACTAAGTGCATATTCTTTGCAGCTAAGACTCGACCCAATTCCTGTGCTGCTTCTACGTATTGTGGCTTAACACCAACACTAGTACCACAAAACACACAGATGTTTTCAACTCGTATTCTTGAAGTGGCTTCCATGTTTTACTCTGGATGTCTTCAAAAGTGCAATGATGAGTTGAATTTATAACACCTGAAAATGGTGAGTAAAATAATAGCACTAGTACCTGCCAAATGATAATTATTAGTTAACAGTAAAATAAATCGTGATAGTCAAAAAGGCCTGGATCCTGTCGGAGAAAATAGAAGAAAACAAATCACAATTATTAGGAAAAGACAAAGAGATATAATATGTAGAAGAAAATTAGCGGCTTGATTGAAGTCTATGCGTCAAGGACAAGCTTCCCATCCAATTTTCTTATAATTGGCAAACATGGTCTTTTTGAGTCAGATTCCCTAGACTTAATTGTTGTCTTTCTTTTTGAAATTGTGTATGTAATTTGCGAATGGCTATATGAACATATCCACTGGGATGCGTCTCAAGAGTCGAAGATATATTATCTACAGACTCCTTACTCAAGCCATCCCTAATGAATTTAATTTTATCTTCACTATTATCAGACATCATTCCTAAAGAACGACAACGAGTATTGCAATTACATCGTGCACATTTGTAACAAACACCCATTTGCTTAGCTCTACGTTTCTTTATATAGGTGCTTCTTCCAAAACCAGGCAGATGTGAAATAAAAGATTCAGAAGACTCACCTGCCAATCGGACCCGTGCTTCAATTACCCAATGAATATCTTTAGGAACACCATGGATCGTTAGTAATCTCATCCGTTCTAAGCGAGCTTTGTAGACTTTCATCAGAGTGTTTTGAGGGAGAGAAGGAAATTGCTTGCGAAGATTTGTGAGAACTTCTTCCATCCTGAAATGTCTTAATCTGCAAAAACTAAACACACAAAATTAAATCACACCAAATCACAATATATATATAAATTGCATGGGTTGCCTCCCTACGAGCGCTAAGTTTAACGTCGACAGCTAGACGTGACTTCTTGAACGTTAGGCTGGATCTGAAAGTATGACACTTTCTTTTTGTCGATCAAACGATTCTCCCCAAATAGTGCTTGACACGCTTGTTTTTAACCTTAAAAGTTTTGTTGGAGTCAGGATCATGTATCTCAACGGCTCTATCTGGTAAAACTTTGGTGATCACAAATGGACCTGACCATCGTGATTTTGGCTTCCATGGGAAGAATTTCACCATTGATTTTTTTAACAGTACCTTCTGCCCTGGTTCCAGTTGTATGCACACTAACTTCT
This sequence comes from Zanthoxylum bungeanum, assembly GCA_019454045.1. NCBI lineage: Eukaryota > Viridiplantae > Streptophyta > Magnoliopsida > Sapindales > Rutaceae > Zanthoxylum > Zanthoxylum bungeanum. The sequence continues at coordinate 108,403 of SKCR01015057.1, read as the reverse complement.
CATCATGTCTCTTCTTGGCCTTTTCTTTGTACAATTTGGCATCCTCAAAAGACTGATTGTGAAATTCCTCCAATTCGTTGAGCTGGTGGAACTTTTTCTCTTCTGTTGCTTGTAGTGCAAGAATTGGCTTTTTCAGTGCAAAAGACGCTTTATCTTCAGGCTCCACAGGCAATTGACATGTTTTAAGTTTGTCACTAGAACTTTGCATTACATTGGAGTTCTGAATGGTACTGTGTATCACATCAAGTCTGAAACATTCCTCATTCTTTCTATCATCTGAGAAATTCATGGCCTTGAAAACATTGAATGTTACCTCTTGGTCCTGTACCCTCATGGTTAATTCTCCTTTTTGTACATCAATAATGGTTCGACCTGTAGCTAAGAATGGTCTCCCGATGATGATTGGCACGTCTGCGTCTTCCTCCATATCAAGGACAATAAAATCTGCTGGGAAAATGAATTTGTCAACCTTGACCAGCACATCATCAACTACACCTATTGGAAATACGAGCGTTCTATTAGCAAGTTGTAGAGAGACTGAAGTTGGCATTGTTTCTCCAATCTGTAATTTCCTGAAAATAGAAAAAGGCATCAGGTTAACACTTGCACCTAAATCACATAAAGCCTTACCAAAGTTATGTTCTCCTATGATGAATGGAATGGTGAAACTGCCAGGATCTTTCAACTTTGGGGGAAGCTTCCTCTGAATGATGGCGCTGCATTCTTCTGTCAATGCTACTGTCTCGTAATCTCGTAATCTCTGTTTTCGTGAAAGAATGTCTGTCATGAATTTTACATAACTGGGCATTTGTTCCAAGGCTTCTGCAAATGGAATGTTGATGTGCAGCTTTTTGAAAACCTCTAGGAAATGAGCAAACTGCTTGTCCAGTTTGTTTTTCTGAAGACACTGAGGAAAAGTTGGAGGTGGAGTGATCTGTTCTTTTTCCTTTGCTTCTTTTTCCTCCATCTGTTGCTTTGTTTCTTTTGGAACTTCCTCAGCAGTTGTTTTGGCTCCAACATCTTTGTTGATTTCAGTACCGCTTTTTAACATGATGGCATGACATTGCTCCTTCCCTCGGTTCCTTGGATTAGGTTCTGTGTTGCTGGGAAGATTACCTGTGGCCAGTTGTCCGATTTGATTCTCCAGTGCTTTGATGGAAGCATATTGGCTCTAAAAGATAGTATCATATGCTGCTTGTTTATTTTTGAACATCTCTGCAATCCATTCTTTCATTTCTGGTTCTTTTTCATGTTTCTGGCCTTTGTTCTTTTGTTGAAATCTTGGTGGTGGATAGTTCTGCTGTTGTCCTGAATTGTTGTTCCATGAAAAATTGGGATGATTCTTCTACCCTGGGTTGTAGGTGTTGGAATATGGATTGTTCCTCTGTCTGTTGAAATTGTTGACATAATTCACCGTCTCTTTAAGTTGGTTTGGTTCTGGTGCTCCTCCATATGGTGAACTTGTGGATCCAGTGCTGAGAGTCTCCATGAATTTGCATATCTGATCCAGCTTGGCAATGACTACTTTATTGGCTCCACTTTCATAAATTCCTGTAATTCTTTGGATCATGCTCCTTACTGTTGGCCACAAGGAATTGTTGTTGGCCATTTCTTCGATTAGGTCCCAGGCATGATCTTCTCATTTTGCCATTAAAGCTCCTCCAGCAGTAGCATCGATTGTGGTTCTCATCAGTCCAGAAAGTCCATTATAGAAGGTTTGGACTTGAAGCCATTTTGGAATCTCAGGGTGAGGACATTTCCGGAGAAAATCTTTGTACCTTTCCCAAGCTTCGTAGAGAGTTTCTGAGTCTTGTTGCACAAAGGATGTGATGTCATTCCTCAGCTTTCTAGTTCTGGCTGGTGGAAAGTACTTTGTAAGAAATTTGGTGGCTAAAGTGTTCCAAGTTGTGATGGAACCTGCTGGTAGTGAATGTAGCCAAGCTTTAGCTCTGTCTTTCAAGGAGTATGGGCAAATACGCAGTCTCATTGCTTCTTCAGCTTCTCGGTTGTAATTGAAAGTGCCGCAAACTTCCAGGAAGTTGCTGATGTGGGCATTAGGATCTTCAGTTGCATTCCCCCCAAACTGAACTGACTGCTGAATCATCTGAATGTATGTTTTGATGTCACCTGTATTTGCTGGTAAGGAAGGAAGTACAATACAAGAAATGAGTCTGTCAACCACCAGAATGGTTCAACCACCAGAATGGTTCTGTCTCGAATTGGAATTGGTGGTGCAACCTCCAAAGGTTTAGGTTCCATGTCTACTAAAGCTTCTTGGCCTTCTCGTCTTTCCCTTCTCAACTGTCTGATGGTTCTTTCAATTTCTGGGTCAAGTGGTTGAAGTTCAAAGCTTCTGGTTCGTCTCATGAAGGATCTGAGAACCTGAAACACAAGAAAACAAAAACAGTGAGTAAAAAGAAATTAGATACAAGTAAATGTATCTAACCTCTAAACTAATAGTGAAAGATAAATAAGTTCCCCGGCAACGGCGCCAAAAACTTGACCGGCGTAAACACACACGTATAACGCAAGCGCATGTATCTTTTAAGCAGTATAAAAATATCGATCCCACGATGAGTTAATTCCTACTGTTGTTATTAATTGTTGAATCTATTTATTTACAAATATCTAATTAAATGGAGAAGAGAATGATTGTTTGATTGGTCGAATGTGGTTTTCCTTAATTAAAATAAATAAAATAAATAAAAGAAAATACTAAGGAAAATAACAAAAGACTCAAAGATCTAGGGTTGTGAATCTTTCTAATATCTTTTAAAAGATGAAGTGATTATTTTATGTTTGTGTAATAAATTAGTTTACTAACCTGGAACACGAAATTATGCGAAAGCCTCTGTCGATGGTCAGACGCAAATACCCAGTTTAACCCAATTGAACCATATGTCTATGTCAACCAAATTACCTGGATTCATTAAGTTTAAGTTCCAATTATGGCTACCCCCGCCCGACAGGTATATGTCTATCCAGTAAGGAAATCTATTAAAGGGTTATCTATCCTCAAGGAAGATCGTGGGCTATTAAGTCTAAGGCTGAAACCTAAAATTCATTTCTCAAGTTTATTTTAGATTTACCACATCAATCTTATTGGTGATCAGACAACAAGAACCATTAAGCTTAAGACTAAATAAGTAAACCTTTAAATTACCCAAACTATAAAATAACCTCTTATAAACCGGTGATATTGGATTTCATCACAACCCTAGATAATTGGCTTAGTTACGACACATATTTACGGGTAGTAAAAACTTAAATAAAATAAAAGACATAAAGTAAAATGCTGAAAAGTAAATGACGGAAAGTAAATGCTGAAATTAAATATTGAAAATTAAATGCTGAAAAGTAAATGCTGAAAGTAAATTACTAAAAAGTAAATGCTGAAAAGTAAATTGCTGAAAGTAAATTGCTGAAAAGTAAATGCTGAAAAGTAATTGCTGAAAGTAAATTGCTGAAAGTAAATTGCTGAAAAGTAAATAAAGTAAAAGTACAATAAAAGAAAATGCTGAGGTAAAATGATCCACTTTTATTACTTCTATTTTAGATATCCCCATTAATATAATATATTAACTTTGCATGATAATTACCAACCAGCCATATAGGCGGTATCCAGATTAAGTCAAAATAATAATTAATTACCAACCGACCAATCAGGCGGTATCCAGTTTAGTCAGGTTAAAACCAATTTAAATAATTACCAACCGACCAATATGGCGGTATCCTCATTAAGTCAGGTTTAAACTAGTTTATATATTATAATTAAGGGAGATTAATCTAAATATTAGTAGTAAAATTTTTACCTTTTACCCCAGCAAAGGGGAGTTACCTCCTCATTACTGAAAAGTAAAAACTGAAAATTAAAGAAAGAAAAGTACTGTGCGTAAAAGTAAATTGCGGAAAGTAAAAACTGAAAAGTAAAGAAAAGAAAGTGCGAAAGCGGAAATTAATTACTGAAAGCTATAAATAAACAAACAAGATACAATCTTCTTAGTATTCTTAAGGAATTCCTTAGAAGAAAGTATGAATTTACAAATGAAATGGCTTGGTATTTATAGGCAAAATTTTGCCTCCATCAAATCATCCACCAAATCCATTATTAATTGCTCCACCAAATCCATTATTAATTGATCCACTAATTGCTTATTATGTTTGGTGGTGATTTGATAATTTTTATTATTTATTTATTAATTTATTTTTTGCTTTGAAAATGATTGAAAGTGACTTTAATAATTACACACAACACACTTCTGGATGGTTCATCAATTTCAGGCATGAAATATTCAGAATTCGAAATTATTTTGTCTTTCAAAGTTGTAGATCTTTGAGTCTTATTTAATCTGGAACTTGAATCAGCTCAATCCGATATCGGAGTAAAACATTATGCCCAAAATACAACAGATGCACAAAACTGGAATTTCCAAAACTGCACTTCGTTAAAACGCCCTTTCAAGTTTCCAATCTCCAAAATTAATATGTCAAGTCCAATTTTTGCCCTTATTTGACCCACATTTCGTCCTAAATGATTTCATTGTGTCCCAATTTTATTTTATCTGCAAAATAAACTAAACCACATCAAAACGTTCATCAAACCAGAGAAACTAAACAAAATATTAAGTAAAAGGGGCGGTAAATATTGATATATTTTCCGCTCATCACACCCACCCTTTAAGGTAGATTTCTCCTCATAGTATTCCTAACACTCGCTCATGGGTAGTTTCATGCTTATCGATTATAGTTGGTTTATCTTTTATTTTTCAAAGTGTTTTTTTTTCTTTTCTGCTATTTTCAAATTTTTTCAAAAGATCTATCTCTTCTCTTTTTTTTGCTCTGTGCTCTAACCATACATTATATCATAAATAATTGTAAACATAGATAAATATCTAAGCAAACAATCATTCATCTTCAAATAATTTCTTCAACTAGTCACCTTGTCAACTACCCGGGCTCTTACTACTAAAAACCTACTTTTAAGTGCTTACGAATTTAACCTAAATCACATACTCAAGACATCGGATAAAGATCAATTGGGAACTTACCGTTTCTAAGATTTCAACCTAGAGCAAACAAACTCATTATTAGACTTATGTTTTACTACGTATGACTAATATTTTTTAAAAATTTTTAATTTTTTTCCGCAGGTAAAATCACACAGCTAATAAACACTCAATATACTTGCACATACCCCTAAACTTAGCAGTTGCATGGTCCCCACTGTAAGAAAATAAAAAATAATTAAGAACATAGAGTGAAACAACACTACCATATACGATTCTTAGTTGCGGGAGCCATGTTGCTCTTGACAATACCTATCTAAATAATCATGCAAATATATAACACACAAAAAATGAAAATGAAAAACTAAAAATGCAAAAATAAAAATGTGTAGGTTGCCTCCCAGCTAACGCTAAGTTTAACGTCTTTGGCTAGACGTAACCACCCAAAAAATTATGGCAGCTTCAATATAGCGGACCATGTAGTCTCATGTGCTTTATTCTTTGTTATCTACAATTGATTATGAAATAAAAAATACTACTTGGCTGGCTGTGGCATAACAACTATTGAAGGTCAGTTAGAATCTTTTAATGGTTCAACTATTTGCTCCACCATTAGGTCAAGATCTGTAACATTTCTGTCATTTTGAAATTCTGGACTACACATGCGGTAAAATTGGCTCGACCTATTTTTTAGCTTTGCATGGATCACCTTCAGTCGAGCATTGACTCTTGAGTTCTTCTTTTTGTAGCGTCTAGGGAATGGCTTCAGTTTGAGCTGCGAAGGATCATCTTTTTCTAGCTTCACTACGTTCTCTATCCTCTTGATTACTGGTTCACCTTGCATGTTAGCTTGAATACATGGGGACGCACCTAACACATGGTCATTATCCATTGCAACTTCCTTATCTACCCCATTATGTGCACTCTCACCAATGACTTTTTGTATGACATCTTTTAAGATTACTACCCTACTGTATTTTTTTATTACCTTGAAGATTTGGCATAACATTGAAAACACTAAATGTGACTTCTTCATTTTGAACTCGCAATGACAGTTCACCTTTCTACACATTAATGATTGTTCTATCTGTTGCTAAGAAAGGTCTCCAAAGGATGATCAGGATATCATGATCCTCCTCCATATCAAGAACAATGAAGTCAGCAGGGAAATAGAACTTATCCACCTTAACCAACACATCATCTATTATTCCTAGCAGGTAGGCGAATGATCTATCTGCTAGCTGTAATGTGATGGTGGTTGGCTTTGCCTCACCTCGGCCCAATTGTTTATAGATGGATAAGGTTGTGAGATTGATACTCGCACCCAAATCACATAGTGTCTTACCAAAGTCTCGATTTCCAATAATGCTCGGTATGGTAAACTGCCAAGATCCTCCAGCTTTGGAGGGAACTTCTTATGTATGATAGCACTACACTCCGTTGTGAGTGCTATTATTTCAAAATCAGCCAACTTCCTGTTCTTGGACATCATCTCCTTCATAAACTTCACATAGTTAGGTATTTGTTCCAACGCGTCTGCGAAGGGGATGTTGATATGGATATTTTTAAAGATGTCAAGAAATTTGGCAAACTGATCATCCAATTTCTTCCTTTGAAAGTGCATCTTCGAGATGGGAGTGGCTTATATGGAGGAGCTGCTACATTGTTTTTTTCGTTATTGTTTCCTCCTGAAATTCCTTCTCTTTGTCTTGACTGTCTTGATCCTTAGAGGTATCTATAATCTCTTTCCCACTACTAAGGGTAATGGCTTGACACTGTTCCTTAGTATTGACATAGGGATTATTAGGAAATGCCTCTTTCTGTTGATTAGCCACATAAGAAACAAGTTAACCTATTTGCATTTCTAAAAACTTTATTGTTGCCCTCATATTTCCCATGTGTTTTAATATTGTTCAGCCCCGAATCATTCTTCTCAAATCTCTCTGAATTTTTAGCAACAAACGTGCTCATAAGGTCTTCTAAGGATGGTTTCTGCTAAGCTCTTTGATTATTGAAGTTAGAATGAGGTTTCAAGGCATTCTATGTGTTCGCATATGACAAGTTCGGATGAAAATAGTTAGGCATATGATTACCTATATAGTTGTTGAATTTATGAATCTTCACATACTGGACTTGCTCTAGATTTGCTCATTCGTCTAGTAAGATCAACGACAATAGCTTCAATAGATGGTACGACCCTTTGATTGGCCGATGTTGATATATGAGTCGTGATGGATAAAACTTTAGTTGTAAGTGTAATAATAGGATCTAACTAGTGTATACCAGCCATCTTACTCATCGTCGAGTGTTCACTTGGCCATTGGAAATTATTGATTGCCATCTCCTCTAATAGAGCATAACCATCTTCATTAGTTTTCTTGAACATGGTTCCTCCATCAGCTGCATTGACCATGGTCATGTTCGGACCATTCAACCTATTATAAAATAGCTGAATCATGACCTAGTCTTCATAATTGTGCTATAGGCACCTCCTTAGTAAATATTTAAAGCACTCTCGTGCCTCATACAGGTTCTCGGTCTACATCTGCTTAAATATGCTAATCTCCATCTTTAGCTAGGCTGATTTACTTGGTAGAAAGAACTTCTCCAGAAATCCTGTGGCCATATCCCCCATGTCGTGATGATCCATATCCATGTAGAATGTAGCCAACCCCTTACTTTGTCCCTTAAAGAGAATGGGAACAAGTGCAATCTGATGGTCTATTTAGTTACTCCATTCATCTTAATGGTATTCGCCATCTCCAAGAACATCCTTAATTGAATGTTAAGATCCTCAACAGATGAACCCCTAAACTGGTTCTATTGCACCATGTTGATGAGTGCAGGTTTCAGCTTAAAATTATTGGCATTGATCGGTTGGTACGCAATCTCAGAATAATTATCATCAATGACTTGCTTAAAGTGATCTCAGATTGCCACCTAGCGCGAGTTATTCTCTCTGTTGTCAGCAGTCATTGCTTTCTTTTCAATCCTCCCTTCATTTCTTAGTCTCCTAGCTATTTTTTCTATTTCAGGATCAAACATGAGCGATTCGAGACTTATGGATCTTTGCATTCACTATTAAGAACAGAAGGAAAGAAAGAATTAAAAAAATTAATTAAAAAAATCCAAATCAAAGTTAAGGTTGTTTGGTAATAGTATTAATGTGAATAAGATTGAACAATCCCCGACAACGGTGCCATAAACGTATTGCAGGATTATCGTATCTCAAGTGTATGGTGTCAAATTTTAGTAAAGAATGAATATAGAATGTCGAACCCACATGGATTGAAATCAAATTCACACTAAGTACTATAATTAATAAACTTAACTTTATTTAAAAATCAATTTAAAATAAACTAAATTAAAATTATAAACTAAAAAGTCAAAAGTCAAAACGTTTTATTTCCATGATTTGGAGATCCATTGTCATTATAAAAAGGAGCAATCACCAAAACTTGAAGGGGTTGGACGGAAAATACACAAAAAAATCATAGGGCTCCTTCTCTTCTTCTTCTTTTGAGGCTACACGAAAATTTGAACAAAAAAACCCTAGGCTCATTCTCTTCTCTACTTGGACGGCAACACCACAAAAAAAACCCTAGCCTTCATTTCTTCTTATTACCAAAACCAACAAAAAACCTTGAAGCCTCGACAACAACCAACAAACAAAAAAAAACCCTAGACCAAACAACCAAAACAACAAGAAACAAAAGAGAAAACAAAACAGCGAACAAAAGAGAGAAGCAATCACCGAAATGAACAAGAAAAAGCCCTAAGCCATCACCAAAAAATAACAGCAAAAACACCCAAAAATAGCGCCAAAACCACAGAAAAATAGTGCAAAAAAAAACAAAAACAACAGCCCAAAAACAATCAAAACAGCAGCAAAAAAACAACCAAAACAGTAGCAAAAAAATAACCAAAATAGCAGCCAAAAATAACCAAAACAACAGCCAAAAACAACAAAAAACAGCAGCCAAAAACACCAAAAAACAGCAGCCAAAAACAACCAAAACAGCAGTCCAAAAAAAAAAAAAAACAACCAGAAATAGCAAAACAACGAGCAGAAATTGTGGAACAATGAGCAAAAAATAGCGACCAGCAACAAGAAACATCAAAGCTTCAATCCTTCCGGCGATGCCTAACACACTTCCGAGAAAGTAACTTAAAAGGTAAGACCTGAGGGCATCCTTACCACATTTACTTCTATAGTTCCGGACGTTGCATGCCTGGCTGGACATGAAATATGTTCAGCCGGGTATGCGAAGTCCTACATCAAAGACGACCAAATTTCTGGTCATATTATTTCGTTCTTTGGTAGTTCGTTATTTTATTTTTGTTTATTCATTCACCTTTATTATTTTTATTTTGTTTATTTTTCTTGTTCATGTTAATGATTATATTTTATGCGCTTTTTACCTTTTTAATTATTCATTATCCGTATATGGATGGTTATATTTTTTATGTCTGTTTAAATTACATTAATGGTTATGGATGTTATTATCCCTTGCGGTATATCGGATGGAAACCCAGACATAAATTCCGTAGCCGAATCCGATTGGACGGTAGTGCGGTCTGTACTTGAGATACAACTCCACGTGCCACTCGGGAAATATTCATATATGTGTGATTAACCCTTTTTTGTTTGCTATTTATTTATTGACGTTTTTCCCGCTTATCTTTGTTTATTATAGTTTTCGTTACCTCATCTTGTACTTCTTAATTTAATATGCTTTTTTTGAACTATGTTATTGTGGTTATTATTTTGGTTGGGTATGTTATTATGTTTTTTATTCACTTTTTGCATGAATTGCATTAAGACTTGGCTATACTATTGTGTGAACCCGTCCATTATATTGGCATAAGTAAGAGACCATTCTGAACCCAACAGTTTGAGGTCTTCCCTTGCGAGGGGTGAGTGCGGCCTTAAATATTTTCCCAGTTCACGCTTGGTGGCGACTCCTTTATTCTTCGGTTTAGTCCCCTGCGGGCTACTCCGTACTCTCTACGGGCCGCGAGCCCAATAGTGTCGTGGTCGCCGAGCATCATAGGTATAGCGGTAAACCCCGCTTCGCTCCTACAGATGGCGACTCCACTGGGGATAGAGAATCGGCCCCGAAACAATGCCTTGTAGTGTCCGTGGTTTTGGCTTTGGTTACCCAAGTCTTATATATTTTGCATACCCTTCTTACCCTGATGGCATCATGTATCGTGAAGTCACTTTCACTCGAGGCGGCGGATCGTTATGTGATGATAACCATCCCTCGTTGGCACATACACTAGGGTATAAAAAAGGCGCGCTCACTTGGTCGCTCGAACACTTGAGTGGGGAGACCTAGTTGTGGGCAACCCCTCGCCGATGAGAGCCTTTATCCATACCTTTACAAGCGCAAATATGAACCATAGTTCTATGTCCTATAGAAGCCACCCACATGTTTGTGTTTGGGCCCATTATCATTTGGATCCATTTAGACCTCTCGTCATAAGATGCGAACTTGTTGGGCCATTTAAACTGGGACGAGTTTGTATCTTATGATGGTTGGGCCAAAAGTTTCCAAAATGATGATGGACCACCTTGTGTTGGGCCTCTTATCATTTGAAGTTATTTAGCCACCTTATCGCAAAAATTTAAACTTGTTGGACCTTTTCCACTGGGACAAGTTTGCACCTCGCGATAATCTGATTGAATGCTTTAAAATGATAACGGGCCAACTTGTATGAAAATCTTGATGGGCTTAGAAGGTCCAAACATGATCCGAATATGCCAAATGCATGAGTTTGATATCCGAATATGCCAAATGCATGAGTTTGATATCCGCACAGTTCGGGAATAAAGCCCAGAGATCGAAGCATCTCACACCGATGATGGTTTGGGAATGAAGCCCAGAGGTCGAAGACCTCGCCATCAACTCAACTCAGTTCGGGAATGAAGCCCAGAGATCGAAACATCTCACACCCGGTGGTTCGGGAATGAAGCCCATGGGTTGAAGCACCTCGCCATCAGCTCAACTCAGTTCGGGAACAAATCCCAGATATCGAAGCATCTCACACCCAGCATTGTTTGGGATTTAAGCCCCGGGGTCGAAGCACATCACCATCAACTCAGCACAGTTCGGGAATAAAGCCCACAGATCGAAACATCTCACACCCAGTATGGTTCGGGAACATAGCCTAGGGGTCGAAGCACCTCGCCATCAACTCACCTCAGTTCGAGAATAGATCCCAGAGATCGAAGCATCTCACACCCAGCATAGTTCGGGAACAAAGCCCAATGGTCGAAGCACTTCACCATCAACTCACCTCAGTTCGAGAATAAAGCCCAGAGATCGAAGCATCTCACACACCGTGGTTCGGGAATGGAGCCCATGGGTTGAAGCACCTCGCCACCAACTCAAATCAGTTCGGGAACAAATCCCAGAGATCAAAGCATCTCACACCCGGTAGTTCGGGAATGAAGCCCAGTGGTCGAAGCACCTCGCCACTAACTCATCACAATTGGGGAATAAAACCCAGAGATCGAAGCATCTCACCCCAATGATGGTTTGTGAATGAAGCCCAAAGGTCGAAGCACCTCGCCATCAACTCAACTCAGTTCGGGAATGAAGCCCAGAGATCGAAGCATCTCACACCCGGTGGTTCGGGAATGAAGCCCAGGGGTCGAAGCACCTCGCCACCAACTCAACTCAGTTCGGGAACAAATCCCAGAGATCGAAGCATCTCACACCTAGCATTGTTTGGGAATAAAGCCCATGGGTCAAAACACATCGCCATCAACTCAGCATAGATCGGGAATAAAGCCCAGAGATCGAAGCATCTCACACCCTGTATGGTTCGGGAACATATCCTAGGTGTCGAAGCACATCGCCATCACTCACCTCAGTTCGAGAATAGATCCCAGAGATCGAAGCATCTCACACCCAGCATGGTTCGGGAACAAAGCCCAAGGGTCGAAGCACTTCACCATCAACTCACCTCAGTTCGAGAATAAAGCCCAGAGATCGAATGATCTCACAAACGGTGGTTCGGGAATGGAGCCCATGGGTTGAAGCACCTCGCCACCAACTCAACTCAGTTCGGGAATATATCCCAGAGATCAAAGCATCTCACACCCTGTGGTTCGGGAATGAAGCCCAGAGGTCAAATCACCTCGCCACTAACTCAACACAATTCGGGAATAAAGCCCAGAGATCGAAAAATCTCACCCCAATGATGGTTTGGGAATGATACCCAGAGGTCGAAGCACCTCGCCATCAACTCAACTCAGTTCGGGAATGAAGCCCAGAGATCGAAGCATCTCAGACCCGGTGGTTTGGGAATAAAGCCAAGGGTCGAAGCACCTCGCCACAAACTCAACTCAGTTCGGGAACATATCCCATAGATCGAAGCATCTCACACCTAGCATTGTTTGGGAATAAGCCCAGGGGTCGAAGCACCTCGCCATCAACTCAGCACAGTTCGGGAATAAAGCCCAGAGATAAAAGCATATCACACCCAATATGGTTCGGGAATATAGCCTAGGGGTCGAAGCACCTCACCATCAACCCATCTCAGTTCGAGAATAGATCCCAGAGATCGAAGCATCTTACACCCAGCATGGTTCGGGAAAAAAGCCCAAGGGTAGAAACACCTCGCCATCAACTCACCTCAGTTCAAGAATAAAGCCCAGAGATCGAAGCATCTTACATACGGTGGTTCGGAAATGAAGCCCATGGGTCGAAGCACCTCGCCACCAACTCAACTCAGTTCAGAAACAAATCCCAGAGAACAAAGCATCTCACACCCGATGGTTCGGGAATGAAGCCCATGGGTCGAGGCACCTCACCACCAACTCAACTCAGTTCAGGAACAAATCCCAGAGATCGAAGCTTCTCACACCCGGTTGTTCGGGAATGAAGCCCAGGGGGTCGAAGCACCTCGCCACCAACTCAACTCAGTTCAGGAACAAATCCCATAGATCGAAGCATCTCACACCCAGCATGGTTCGGGAATAAAGCCCAGGGCTCGAAGCACCTCGCCATCGACTCATCACAGTTCAGGAATAAAGCCCAAAGATCGAAGCATCTCACACCCAGCATGGTTCGGGAACAAAGCCCAGGAGTCGAAACACCTCGCCATCAATTAACCTCAGTTCGGGAATAAATTCCACAGATCAAAGCTTCTCACACCCGTTGGTTCGGGAATGAAGCCCAGGGGTCGAAGCACCTCGCCACCAACTCAACTCAATTCGGGAACAAATCTCATAGATCAAAACATCTCACACCCGGTGGTTCGATAATGAAGCCGATGGGTCGAAGCACCTCGCCACCAACTCAACTCAGTTCAGGAACAAATCCCAGAGATCGAAGCTTCTCACACCCTGTTGTTCGGGAATGAAACCCAGGGGGTCGAAGCACCTCGCCACCAACTCAACTCAGTTCAGGAACAAATCCCATAGATCGAAGCATCTCACACCCAGCATGGTTCGGGAATAAAGCCCAGGGCTCGAAGCACCTCGCCATCAACTCAGCACAGTTTGGGAATTAAGCCGAAAGATGGAAGCATCTCACACCCAGCATGGTTCGGGAACAAAGCCCAGGAGTCGAAACACCTCGCCATCAATTAACCTCAGTTCGGGAATAAAGCCCAAAGATCAAAGCTTCTCACACCCGGTGGTTCGGGAATGAAGCCCAGAGGTCGAAGCACTTCGCCAACAACTCAACTCAATTCGGGAAAAAAGCCCAAAGATCGAAGCATCTCACACCCAGTATGGTTCGGGAACATAGCCTAGGGGTCGAAGCACCTCGCCATCAAATCACCTCAGTTCGAGAATAGATCCCAGAGATCGAAGCATCTCACACCCAGCATGGTTCGGGAACAAAGCCCAAGGGTCGAAACACTTCACCATCAACTCACCTCAATTCGAGAATAAAGCCCAAAGATCGAAGCATCTCACACACGGTGGTTCGGGAATGGAGCCCATGGGTTGAAGCACCTCGCCACCAACTCAACTCAGTTCGGGAACAAATCCCAGAGATCAAAGCATCTCACACCCGGTAGTTCGGGAATGAAGCCCAGAGGTCGAAGCACCTCGCCACTAACTCATCACAATTCAGGAATAAAACCCAGAGATCGATCGAACATCTCACACCCCATGATGGTTTGGGAATGAAGCCCAGAGGTCAAGCACCTCGCCATCAACTCAACTCAGTTCGGGAATGAAGCCCAGAGATCGAAGCATCTCACACCCGGTGGTTCGGGAATGAAGCCCAGGGGTCGAAGCACCTCACCACCAACTCTCACTCAGTTCGGGAACAATCCCAGAGATCGAAGCATCTCACACCTAGCATTGTTTGGGAATAAAGCCCAGAGGTCAAAACACACTCGCCATCAACTCAGCATAGATTGGGAATAAAGCCTAGACATCGAAGCATCTCACACCCAGTATGGTTCAGGAACATAGCCTAGGGGTCGAAGCACCTCACCATCAACTCACCTCAGTTCGAGAATAGATCCCAAAGATCGAAGCATCTCACACCAAGCATGGTTCGGGAACAAAGCCCAAGGGTCGAAGCACTTCACCATCAACTCACCTCAGTTCGAGAATAAAGCCCAGAGATCGAAGCATCTCACAAACGGTGGTTTGGGAATGGAGCCCATGGGTTGAAGCACCTCGCCACCAACTCAACTCAGTTCGGGAATAAATCCCAGAGATCAAAGTATCTCACACCCGGTGGTTCGGGAATGAAGCCCAGAGGTCAAATCTCCTCGCCACTAACTCAGCACAATTCGGGAATCAAGCCCAGAGATCGAAACATCTCACCCCAATGATGGTTGGGAATGAAGCCAGAGGTCGAAGCACCTCGCCATCAACTCAACTCAGTTCTGGAATGAAGCCCAGAGATCGAAGCATCTCACACCCGGTGGTTCGGAATGAAGCCCAGGGGTCGAAGCACCTCGCCACCAACGCAACTAAGTTCGGGAACAAATCCCAGAGATCGAAGCATCTCACACCTAGCATTGTTGGGGAATAAAGCCCAGGGGTCGAAGCACCTCGCCATCAACTCAGCACAGTTCGGGAATAAAGCCCAGAGATAAAAGCATATCACACCCAATATGGTTCGGGAATATAGCCTAGGGGTCGAAGCACCTCACCATCAACTCATCTCAGTTCGAGAATAGATCCCAGAGATCGAAGCATCACACACCCAGTATGGTTCGGGAACAAAGCCCAATGGTCAAAACACCTCGCCATCAACTCACCTCAGTTCAAGAATAAAGCCCAGAGATCGAAGCATCTCACACACGGTGGTTCGGAAATGAAGCCCATGGGTCGAAGCACCTCGCCACCAACTCAACTCAGTTCGGGAACAAATCCCAGAGATCAAAGCATCTCATACCCGATGGTTCGAGAATGAAGCCCAGGGGTCGAAGCACCTCGCCACCAACTCAACTCAGTTCAGTAACAAATCCCAAAGATCGAAGCTTCTCACACCCGGTTGTTCGGGAATGAAGCCCAGGGGGTCGAAGCACCTCGCCACCAACTCAACTCAGTTCAGGAACAATTCCCATAGATCGAAGCATCTCACACCCAACATGGTTCGGGAATAAAGCCCCTCGCCATCAACTCAGCACAGTTCGGGAATAAAGCCCAAAGATCGAAGCATCTCACACCCAGCATGGTTCGGGAACAAAGCCCATGAGTCGAAACATCTCGCCATCAATTAACCTCAGTTCGGGAATAAAGCCCAAAGATCAAAGCTTCTTACACCCGGTGGTTCGGGAATGAAGCCCAGGGGTCGAAGCACCTCGCCACCAACTCAACTCAATTCGGGAATAAATCCCATAGATCAAAACATCTCACACCCGATGGTTCGAGAATGAAGCCCAGGGGTCGAAGCACCTCGCCACCAACTCAACTTTGTTCAGGAATAAATCCCAAAGATCGAATTATCTCACACCCGGTGGTTTGGGAATGAATCCTAGGGGTCGAAGCACCTCGCCACCAGCTCATTTCAGTTCGGGAATAAAGCCCAGAGATCGAAGCATCTCACACCCAGTGGTTCGGGAATGAAGCCCATGGGTCGAAGCACCTCGCCACCAACTCAACTCAATTCGGGAATAAATAGCAGAGATCGAAGCATCTCACACCCGGTTGTTCGGGAATGAAGCCCATGGTCGAATCACCTCGCAACAAACTCAACTCAGTTCGGGAACAAATCACAGAGATCGAAGCATCTCACACCCGATGGTTCGGGATTGAAGCCCAGGGGTCGAAGCACCTCGCCACTAACTCAATTCAGTTCGAGAAAAAATCCCAGATATCGAAGCATCTCACACCCAACATGGTTCGGGAAGAAATCACAGGGGTCAAATCACCTCGCCATCAACCCAACTCAGAGATCGATGAGAAATAACAGGTAAGTCCGCTAATTACCGATGAACCAGGTAAGCAAAAATGCTTGCATGACTTTGATAGGGTTATCACTGTCACACACTGCACAAGCCCCATCAAAGTAGGGGCGACTGTAGACACTGTATTTTTACATGAGCCCGATGATGAGCCTAGTTTGGAGGCACTACCTGAAAAAATACGAAAGTTGCGAAAAATGAATGCCGGAAGGAAGGAAAACCTCTAAAATTAGCACCTCATTGGATTAAGGGTCACTAGCCAGCCTCGGATTCGCTCAGCCGCTGTTTCAAACCTTAGCCTTGGACAAACCCCCAACACCTGCAACCCACACGCCCAAGGCCCATGCAATCCACCATGCATGCCCAAACCTTCCCAAATAGAGAAAATCTCATGCAATTCACATGTCAAAATTCTTTCATCAACATTTTCCAATTTTACAAGATGTGAAATCCCATCATTTCCATTAACAAGATTTGAAATCATCCCCATCACCAAATTTATGAGATTCTTTCCCAAAATATATCTCCCAAATTTCCATGATTTATTTTCATAATTTGGAGATCCCTTGTCATTATAAAAATGAGCAATCACCAAAACTTGAAGGGGGGTTGGATGGAAAACACACAAAAAAATGATAGGGGCTCATTCTCTTCTTCTTCTTCTTCTGAGGCTACACGGCAATTTGAACAAAAAAACCTAGGCTCCTTCTCTTCTTTACTTGGACGGCAACACAAAAAAAAACCCTAGCCTTCATTTATTCTTATCACCGAAACCAACAAAAAACCTTGAAGCCTCGACAACAACCAACAAATAGAAAAAACCCTAGACCAAACAACCGAAACAATAAGAAACAAAAGAGAAAACAAAATATGGAACACGAGATAGAAGTAATCACCGAAATACATAAGAAAAAAGCCCTGAGCCATCTCCGAAAAAATAGCAGCAAAAACACCCAAAAATAGTGCCAAAAACCACCGAAAAACAGTGCAAAAAACAACCAAAACAGCAGCCCAAAAACAACCAAAATAACAGCAAAAAAACAACTAAAATAGCAGCCAAAACCAACCAAAATAGCAGCAAAAAACAACCAAAATAGCAACCAAGAACAACCAAAAATAGCAGCCAAAAACACCAAACATAGTAGCCCAAAAACAACCAAAACATCAACAAAAAACAACAAAAAAATAGCAACCAGAAACAACGAAATAGCGAGCAAAAACGACGGAACAGTGAGCAAAAAATAGCGACCATAAACCAGAAACAGCAAAGCTTCAATCCTTTCGACGACGGCCTAACACACTTCAGAGAAAACAATTTAAAAGGTAAGACCTGAGAGCACCCTTACCACATTTACTTTTATAATTTCGGACGCTGTATGTCTGGCTAGACATGAAATATGTTCAGCCGGGTGTAGGCGGGGTATAGAAGTGGATGGCGCTGCTCGGGCTCATAGCCCGGTCGGTAGTACAGAGTAGCCCGCGGGGACTAAACTGGAGAAATAAAATGGAGTCGCCACCCAGTGTGAACTGGGAAATGATTTAAGGCCGCACTCACCCCTCGCAAGGGAAGACCTCAAACCGTTGGGTTCGGAATGGTCCCTTACTTATGCCAATTGTAATGAAAAGATTTATGCAATAGTATAATCAAGTCTTATGTAACACATGCAAGATAATGTAATCAACACACAAGATTGCACACCCATAATCGTAAATAAAAAAATGAAGGCAAAATGTATAATTCATAAACGTATTAAATGATGAAGCGCAATAGTGTAACTAATAAAAACTATAAAGGCATTAATAATAAAAGTGAGCACACAATCTCATGTACATATCAAATAAATAAATGCGGAAATATAAATATTAATAACTGTAAAAGTGTCAATAATGAAATGGTATGGTTAATTATGTAATGCGAAAAAAATGACTTAAATAAGCAAACATGCACGAAATATGAGGAAAAGAAGTCGATCCACTGCATGCACGTTTGTGGTGTGTTTGATAACGCGTTCGAATGATAAACAGAATGCATGCGTTCGAGTAGCATTTGAGAACTCGTTCGAACGGTAAACAGAATGCATACGTTCGAGTAGCGTTTGATAACGCGTTTGAACTAGATTACCAAAGTGGTATCTAAAATGACACGGAAACATGTATGAATGTTGCTCAAGCGGTACGTTGAGTTGTATCCCAAGTACAGACCGCACTACCATCCATTCGGATTCGACTACAGAATTTATGTCTGGGTTTCCATCTGATATACCGTTAGAAGCAAACACTCAAACATAAACATGGCACGAATGCGAAAATGAAAAGATGTAAAACAACAACCAAAACAAAGATTATATCAAGTTAATAGGGGAAGGGCGCGGTAAAATATTGTTGTAAATGTAGCCTTTTAGTTTTTTCTCCCCCAAATAGAGGACCTTTAAACCGACGTAATTAGCCCATTCGCATCAAGCAACAATGCATAATTAAATAAAGGGATGCAACCAAGTCCGACATCTATATGGGATCTCGTATGCCCGATTGAATGTATTTCGCATTCAATCGAGCATACCTCATCCGCGCGCGGAAAAACATCATGGTAAAGGTAGCCTTTAGGCTTTTATCCCTCAAACAGAGGACCTTTAATCCGCTGTGATTAGCCCATGCGCACTAGATTACAATGCATGAATAAACAAAGAAATAATATACGGAAAGTAGATAAAAGGCGCAGCAAAATATTGTGGTAAAGGTAGCCTTTTAGGCTTTTTCTCCCTCAAATAGAGGACCTTTAAACAAACGTGATTAGCCCATGCGCATCAAGCAACAATGCATGAACAAACAAAGAAATAATATGTGAAAAGTAAATAACGGACTAAAAAAGGCGCGGTAAAATATTGTGGTAAAGGTGACCTTTTAGGCTTTTTCTCCTTCAAATAGAGAACCTTTAAACCAACGTGATTAGCCCATGCGCATCAAGTAACAATGCATGAACAAATAAAGAAATAATATGTGAAAAGTAAATAGCGGACTAAAAAGGAGATGCGACCAAAGCTAACATCTATATGGGACTTCGTATGCCCGATTTAATGTATTTCACATTCAACCAAGTATACTTCGTCCGGCGCGGCAAAATGTCGTGGTAAATGTAGCCTTTAGGCATTTCCCTCGAATTGAGGACCTTTCACCCACATGATTAGCCCATGCGCATCAAGTAACAATGCATGAATGAATAAATAGTGGAACAATAAACATAGATTTAAATCAACAAAATGAAACACATGCTTGAAAGTTTCTCAAGCGGTACGTGGAGTTGTATCCCAAGTACAGACCGCACTATCGTCCATTCGGATTCGGCTACAGAATTTACGTATGGGTTTCCATCCGATATACCGCAAGTGATAGCACGCAATCATCAACCCAACACAAATGAAATTATACGTAAAACATAACGATGCATGCGTGATTGACAAAGAATAACTAAAAAGATAAATGATTAAAAGGGGCCTTCAGGTCTTACCTTTTAAGTCGCTTTCCGGGAGTGCGTTACATCATCGCCGGAAGGGCTAATGCTCCATAACTTTTCTGGTTTTCTGACTCGGGTTCTCTGCTATTTTACTCGTTGTTTTCTCTGTCTTCTGTCGCTGATTTGGGACTATTTTACTGCTGTTTGGTCGTCGTGTTTTTTTCATTATTTTAGGTGATATTTGGACTGTTTGGGGGTATTTCGGTCACTGTTTTGAGCTATTTTAGGGTCAGTTTTTTGGGCTGTTTTGTGAGTGGGTTGTTGTTCGGTAATTGTGGGCAGTGCGTTTTTGGCTGAGTGGATGTGTTGTTGCTCACGTGGCCTTTGTTTAGTTCGATTGCAGGGTTACTTATTGTTTACGTATGGGGCTGCATCAAAGTGAGTCAGTCAATTGTGTGAGTCGGTGGTGAGATGGAGAACGTGGAGATGTTTGTGAGTGGGTTAGTGTGCGGCGTGGCTGCTGAAGGTCTTTGTTAGTGGTTATGCATGCGATTAAAGGTGGGGTTTTAGGGGCTGCTTCACGTGAAAGAGGACAAGTGTAGGGGCAGGCTGAGTGGAGCAAGGTGGGTGCGTTTTTGAGCGAGGGTAGGCTGCCGAGTATTTAAGTTTGGTTGTGGCCGTGAGTGGGGTGCTGTGGTTCAAGTGGTGCTGCAAGTGGCTTTTGTGTGATGGAGAGAAACGTCAAGGCATTAGGGTTTACTTTAGTCGGTAGTGCATTAATATTGTTTGTCTGTGAAGGTTGTGTGTTTAGGTTTTTGTTGTTTTGCCGTGAGTGGTTGTACGTGAGTAGGCTTGATGGTTCACGTGTTTGTGGATTGAATGAGGGTTGTTGATGTTAGTGTCCTAGACATGCCACAGGATCTCTAAGCGTGATTCATGTGTGAATAATAATCAAAAATAAGTTGCGAAAGACTTACATTGATCGGTTGAGTTCAAAACTTCCATGGATGTTGAAGCTCCCAAGCTCATGGGTGAGTATCCCTATTACCTTCATTTGACTCCATTTTGTGGACAAAACCGAAAATGCCATTACTCTCTCACTTTTGACGGCCAAATAAAGAAGAAATGAACAAATCATTTTTTGCTCTCACTCTCTCTATATGGCCGAATGGCCCTTACTCTCTTAAGAAGCAACATGGCCGAATGGCCTTTTAGCTTTTGGAGGATCGATCAATGGCCACTGCAAATTGCTTTGGCCGAATGGTGTTGTTCCAAAAGTGCCGATTGTTTCTCTCTCTCTCGGACAAATTTGTTTTCATTGGGAGATAAAATTTGTTCCATTGGTTCTTGCTAGCACATAAGGGAGTCAAATGAAGGTAATAGGGATACTCTCCCATGAGCTTGGAGCTTCAACATCCATGAAAGTTTTGAACTCAACCGATCAATGTAAGTATTCCACAACTTATTTTTGATTATTATTCACACACGAATCACGCTTAGAGATCTCGTGGCATGTCTAGGACACTAAAATGGTATCAGAGCGAGATCTAAGCTTGATTTAATTTCTAGGGTTTATGGACTTTAATTTGGGATTTTTGGCTTGGAGCTTGATTTTGCCTAAATTGATGATTTGGTTGAGTTTATATGATGTTGAATTAGATTTGTATATCATGGATTTGTGATAAATTGATTAGATCAAAAATCCCCAAAATCCATGCTTGGCCGAAATTACCCTAGGAAGCTCATGGTAAATTTTTTGAATTAACAATTGGATATGTTGATTCACATGAAATTGAATATTAATTGTTGATTTAATTAGATTGAAATCAAAATTGGATGTTAATTTCATGTATTGCCGTGAGATGTGAAGCATGTTATAGAATTGATTTTGCCCCAATTTTTGTGTTGGACATGAATGTGGGAATTAGGCATGATTAATTAGATTAAATTAGTTTTGGAAACATTAGGTTAATTAATTAATTATGGTGATTGCACTTTAATTGAATTAATATATAATTTGGAATGTTGTATTAATTTAATTGTTGTATTTGGGCTAATGGACTTGGTTGGGCCAAAATTTAGTCTTGGATTATATTTGGGCCTAAACCATTTCCATAAAGTCCAAAATATGACTATTGGGCCTTTAATAATTTAATTGGGCCTAATGGGCCAAAATTGATTCTATGGCATAGGGTGATTCCTAATGGGCCTAGGCATTATGGGTTAGATCCATTTTGGCCAAAAGCCCAAGCCTAAAGAATTAATTAAAAGCCCATTGGACTTTAATTAAATAGTATTGGATACTAATTGGGCCTTTGAGACCCATTAAGATTGGATTTGGAATCCAAGTCTTTAAGGCACATAAATAAGTGTAATTATTTAATTTGGAATTAAATATGAATTAGTATTGGATACAATTTAAATTGGATTTAAAATTGTAGTTCGATATAATTCAAGAATACTTACTTTGAGTATTTATTCTTAAACGAGTTTGACTCGCGCAAATCAAATCGTTGTATGAACATTGGATGGTCATTAATCAAAGATTAATTAATTGGATTAGATTGATTGAATAACATGCTTTGTGTGAATACTTGGATGTATGTATGAATAATGTATATCGGATGGATATTAGAATGGTGAGGGCAATTTTGGAAATTGTTGTAATAAATTTAGAATTTATTAAATTGGACCTGCGTGTCCAGCCTATTACCTCTTTTCTCATTGTATTTCTCTTCTCACCAATTCCCCTCAATGTAAATGAGGTTTCTTTAGAAGTATTATGTAATTGGGTAGAAGTAAGAATAGTGCTAGCGGGAGAGAGGAAATGGAGAGATTTGTTCTAGGAACAAATTGTATTATATATCCATCCGCATATCATTATTAATTTTATCGCGCCTTATTATGCTTTTAGAATGCATGCTTAAGGGTGTATGATGAGACCTAATCAAAGATAATAAATTGGTTGCCAATTTACGCGAAAAACCCTCAACAAATATTAAGCGTTTTCCTTCCATTGAGTGATTCATTCTCAAGATCCAAGATTGGCACTGGTTTGTTGGCCAAAGTCAAGACCTTTGTCCATCGCGGATGTGTTTGAATCATGAAGGCTTTGTTCCATATCGCATGTCTTGTCCAAGTTGTGATTTGTTGGCCAAAGTCAAGATCACTTCTTGTCCATCGACATCGATTACGAAGCTTTCCAAAGTCAATGGGTCCGCTTAACTGGAATCATTAAGCTTGTTGTGCCAAAGCCAAGGCTTAGTTGATTCAGAGGAAAATGTTAGGAAAATATATTGGATATATTGGCATATATATTATATATATGTTTCGGACTTGGAGGTCCACCTACTGGATCTAGGAATTGGATGAGATCCAATTGATCTTAGAGATCTACCTAGTTAATTTCATACAACTTGTTGGCCAAAGTCAAGGTTGTGTATCTTTTAACGGGATCCTAGCCCACTAGGAAACTAGGTTTCCCGAGTACTCCACAGAGGGTTAGAGGCTCGCCGAAAAATAGTGGGAGGCAAGTATTAAATTTGCAATTTCGTTTAGATACTTGCCAATACGCGCTCATTTCATTTTTCGTCATTATTATTAATATATTAGTTGGACTAATATTCAATTGTTGTTTTAATTAAACAGTTGGACTGTATTCAAACTACTTCATTTGTGGTTGGTTATATAATTGGATTATAGTAATCAATACATTTGAATGTAACCAATCAATTGTAGTTGATTATATAGTTAGACTATAGTAATCATTATATTTAATTGTACCTGAAATCGTTGATTGGATAGTTGGACTATAGCAATCAAGATGACTGAAAGATTAGCGTCAAAGGACATAATCCTGGGAAAATGTCTTTAACGGCTTTAATTTTCAGATTGGGAGTAGAACCTCTCGAGCATGAGCCCGGAGTTGAGCAAATAGTAGAGCATGAGCTTAGGAAGACTCATTGTGATGATAACTTTAGTGCTCAATCCGTTATGCACAGCTAGAGCTTCTTAAAAGGACATATCCCAAGTTGTCTGCCTAAACTGTGGCAAACGGGGTCACTAGAAGTGTGACTGCCGTATGGACAAGGCAGACATGAAGGAAGTGAAGGCGGGACAAGGTTCCGGCTTCAAGAATGTTTGTTATAAACATGTTCACTACTGGTTTTAAAATTGGATTTTTGATACTAGATGTGGTACATGAATATATGTACTGATGTGCGGGATCTGCTGATAAGCAGGAAACTGGCTTCAGATGAGATCGACCTACAAGTCGGAAACAGGACGAGAGTCGCTGTTTTGGCCGTAGGAACCTAAGTTTTGGAACTGCCCTTTGGGCATGTACTTAAATTAGGAGACTGTTATAATGTATCTAGTTTGACTAGGAACATTATCTCTGTATCTAGTTTAACCCGTTGCGGGTATACCTTTATATTCCAGAACACAAGTGTTTTTGTTTAAAGATGATATTGAGATATACACATTAGATGTGAATAACACATTTATATTTTGAATATAAATGAATCTCAAACATATAACATGACAAACAAATAGCTCAAATTGAGTAAATCAAATGAGACTTATTTGTGGCATTGTCATCTGGGACACATTAACAAGACTCGTATATCCACACTTTCGAAGAGTGGATACTAGGACAGATTTGATTCTAATTCAAATGATGTCTACGAATCTAGTTTATTAGGCAAAGTGCCTAAAACACCTTTTACTTGGTAAAAGTGCAAGTGCCACCGATCTGTTAGCCCTCGTTCATAGTGACGTAAGTGGGCCCATGTCTAGCTAGGCTAGAGGTGGATATGAATACTTCGTAACCTTTACGGATGTGGCATCGCGTTATGGTTATGTGTATCTTATGAAACACAAGTCAGAAACTTTTGAGTAATTCAAAGAGTTTCGACACGAAGTAAGAAAACAGACCGGTAAGTATTAGAACATTGCGGTCAGACCATGATGGACAATACTTAAACATATGAGTCGCTCTGAGCTACCAATTTCCTTCTGAGGATACGCATTAAACAGTGCAATACTTATTTTGAATAAGGTTCCATGAAAATCTGTTAGACAGACTTCATATTAGATATGAACAGGAAAGAAACCGGGTTTCTCATTCCTGAAGATTTGGGAATGTTGGGCATACGTTTGGATGATACCAAACTAGAACCCAAATCGGATAAGTGCCTATTTGTAATTGGTTATCCTAGGGAAACCAAAGTATAGTACTTATACAACTCACAAGAGAACAATGTAATTGTTGCTCTCCATGCGGTTTTCCTAAGAGGAATTCCTATATGCAGTGGTATGGGAGGAAAGTAAAACTCGATGAAAATCGGAGTAATATTATTCCAGGCACCGACTCCTTTACGGAACCAAAAAGTTCATCAGGGATGAAACTGTACCACAATCTTCGAATACACAAGAACCGCGTAGGTCGGAGAGAGTCAGAAAATAACCTGGGAGGTATGGGTTTCTGATCTCACCTCATGAAGATGTCAATCTTATTGAGGGATAATTAACCGACTACGTATGAGGAAGTGATACAAGGTATCGACTCCTTTTATGGCAAAGTGCCATGAAGTCCGAAATGGATTACATGTATATCAACCAAGTTTAGATACTGGTTGATGTACCAGAAGGCATTGTGCCTATTGGTACTATATGTGTCTTCAAGGAAGACATAAATGGATGGCAACATAACAAATGTACACAGCTAGGCTTGTACAGAAAGGGTATCATCAACGATATAGTGTCGACTACGACGAAACTCTTTCACCTGTTGCCATGATTAAATCCATTTGGATAATGCTTGCTATAACTGCATATTTCGTTTATGAAATATGACAGCTAGATGCCAAAACCGCTTTCCTTAACGGAAATCTTTTGGAGGATGTTTGTATGCAACATCCTGACGGTTTTGTCGTGCCAAAACATGCAAACAAGGTTTGCAAGTTAAATCGATCCATTTATGGATTGAAGCAAGCATTGCGTTCTTGGAACCAGCGTTTTGATGTAATCATAATGGTATATGATTTAATTCAAAACGAATATGATTCTTGTGTATATAAGAAGGTTAGTGGGAGCGCACTGACAATGAATGTCCTATAAGTTGATGATGTATTGCTTCTTAGCAATAACATTCCCATACTAAAATCGGTGAAAGCTTGGCTTTCATGAAAAATTCTCCATGGAATACCTGGGAGAAGCAGGCTTTATTCTAGGAATAAAGATCTACTGGGATAGATCTAGAAAGCTGCTGACACTCTCTCAGTGTTCGTACATTTTGATATGTACGTGACTTGATGTCTCATATGCTTTGAGCATATGTAGACGCAATCAGGCCAATCCAAGTGATGGTCACTAGATTGATGTAAAGAACATCCTTGAGTATCTTGGACGAACTAAGGATGATTTCTTAAAATATGGGGAAAACGAGAACTTGAGGTAACTAGGTTCACCGCTGCAAGTTTCCAAATCGATGATTATGACTGTAGGTTGCAATAAGGGTACGTATATAGTTTGAATAATGGAACAGTGAGCTGGAAATCTTCCAAGCAAGATATTGTTGCCGAATAAAAAAAAGCAGAACATTGCTGCAGTTGATGCAGCAATAGAAGCATTTTGGATCTAAATAATCCTAATCGGATTATGAGTAGTTCTATTAGCAGCTGAGCTAGGCTACAACGCAGGCTAAAGAACCGCGGTCTCATCAATCATCCAAATATTTACTTCAACTATTTCATCCGATTCGTTTGATCATACATTGTGGCGATGTGATGATCGAATAAATCGCATCAGATGATAACTTGCAAATCCGCTGACGAAAGCTATTTCTCAGCAGAAGTTTGAGCGACCCGTACATAGTTCAGGATTTTCAGTTTTTGTGCACAGAAGTCAAAATGGCTTATTACACCTTTTCAAAACATAGGCTATCTACTTCTCAGCCAAAGAAAGAATATATATATATATATTTCTTATGGCCTTTCGGCCAAAGAAACAAATATAAAGCTAATGGCATTCTCGGCCAAGGGAGAGAGAGAGAGACTAAAATAAATTCAAAAATTCATTTATCAATGGTGTTATGTATTTTGTAGGTGTGGATATATCAAATCCATAAATCCATAAATTCATTTATCAATGGTGTTATGTATTTTGTTGACAATTGATGTAAGTCATGGGTCCCACACATTTAATTCAAAATTTGGTTGGCTTACACAACACACTTTGGGTTCAGGTTCGTTTAATCCGATTAAACGAATTTTCCGTCGCGACATAATTAAATCCAATTTAATTAAATAATAATACCCAGTAAAATTATTACGAAAATCGCTCGCGAATTAATTCCAAATTAATTCGTTCGCTAAAATTAAAATCCAATTCAATTTCCCGTTGAAATCCAATTTCAAATAATATATCTAATATATTATTTAGCCCAATTAAATAAATTAAATAGTAAAATCTAATTTAACTATTAAATTTATTTTACCGATTAATTCCAAATTAATCGCGTTCTCTCCTCTCGACGAATTTAATCCCAGATAAATTCTCGACACAATTAATCTCAGATTAATTCTTTCTCTGATAATTAATCCCAGATTAATTCTTGCCGTAATTAATCCCAGATTAATATTGTCTCTCTAAATTAATCCCATATTAATATTCTCTCTCTAAATTAATCCCAGATTAATATTCTCTCTCTAAATTAATCCCAGATTAATATTCTCTCAATTAATCCCAGATTAATATTATCTCTTTTAATTAATCCCAGATTAATATTGTTCGAGTCAAACATCATCGGTGAATCTTTGGGATGCGACCCAAGAGATCCCTGGATATGTTGGCAGTAAATACGGTCATCGGACTATCCGAACACGTGCGTACCCAGTACCACGTACTTACCGATTTACAAGACATGGTTGGCTTCTAGCAAAGCACCGTGCCTACCCAATTCTCCAGAAATATTCTTCTATGGAATACAAGATCTTTGTCAGGCGTAGTATACGTAGTATTGCGTATTACGATCCAGTATCGGATGTCACATGCTAGGCCTGGGGCTGGAGTTGTGTCTGCCCCATACGAAGCATATATCGGATCACTAGCAACTAATCTCTTTATGATCGGAAAGTCATGACCTAGTCATACTTCCCCAATGGCTATAGCACTTAAAGTACAAGTTCTGTATCCTTGCGTGATCATCATCTCCATATGACTGAAGTGATACTTCCGACTTGACATCACACCCAATACACTACAATTCTCAGTATACCCAGAAGAGGCGTACACGGAACCTGTTAAAGCCCCGGACGACCAAAACCAAAGTATATTGATTGTCGCAAGTATTAGCGATGCAAGTCTCAAGTTAAGACCAAATACACCTACCTTGATTCGGATTCCCAAAGACACATAGTCATACTACCAATGGGATTCCGAGGGGTCTATCCAGAGCGAAGCTGTTTCCGTACAATCGGTAAAAAGAACTTCCTATTACATTTGCATGAGTATCCAATACACAAATATATGAGAACTATGTCGTTACGCTTCCATAACACGCACAAGTGTAATACTAGTCTATTCCGCATTATCGATGTCCAGTCTCGATAATTCTACGACTAGGGATATTTAATGATTAAACCTTTGTGGATTAATATTGTCTCCAATCTTATTAATCCGGAACTAATCATAAGGACTTTTATTATTTATATATCCAGGTAATCCAATTACAAATGATAAAAGAGCAATTTCCTTTGTCACATAGTTAATTTGTACAACAACACCATGTTCTGTACAAATAGTGATGCTATGGGTCATAATTATCCAACAGTTGATTCATGAAGGGTTTTATGGAATGGCTGTGCGGTTTGTATTTAGGGTCTATTTGCTTGTTATTTTTGTTGGTTGAATCAGCATGGGTGAGAAGAAGAGAAATGATGACGTGAAGAAGTTTTATTAGAGTTTTGCTCTTTGTTTTATTTTAGAGAGAGAGGCGTGAGGAGTCAAGGAAAAAGGAAGACCCATTGGGGTTGGTTTAGGCACTCTTTTATAAGAGTGGGCTAGGGTTTCTAGGTAACGAAGGAAATCATGCAAATATGGGATGTGTTAATTAATTTATAAAGGGAAAGAAATTTGTGTAATTTTGGTGGGGAATATCTTTAATTTGGGAGGTGATTTATTTAAATTAGGAAGGAGATTTGATTAAATTAGGAAGGGAATTATTTTGATTTGATTGGATTTGTGACATGTGATTTAAATGTGATTTAATTATTTTTGGATTGGGCTTGGGTGAAATGGGCTTTGGATGGGTGCGAGGATTTTGGGCCGAGGTTTAACAGTTAAAACAGAGATTAATCGAGCGAACCCGAGGTTAAACAAATGAATTAAATTCGATAAGGTATTTATTTTCTAAATTCCCTTCCGACGTCCGTTTTCCTGTGACTTCCGCAACTTATTGGGTAGTGCCTCCATGCGAGGCTCATCATCGGGCTTCATACAAAAATGCAGTGTCTACATCGGGTATGCGAAGTCCTACATCAAAAACGACCAAATTTCTGGTCACATTATTTCGTTCTTTGGTAGTTTGTTATTTTATTTTTGTTTATTCATTCACCTTTATTATTTTTATTTTGTTTATTTTTCTTGTTCATGTTAATGATTATATTTTATGCATTTTTTACCTTTTTAATTATTCATTATCCGTATATGCATGGTTATATTTTTTATGTCTGCTTACATTACATTAATGATTATGGATGTTATTATCCATTGCGGTATATCAGATGGAAACCCAGACATAAATTCCGTAGCCGAATCCGAATGGACGGTAGTGCGGTCTGTACTTGGGATACAACTCCACATGCCACTCTGGAAATATTCATATATTCGTGATTAACCCCTTTTTGTTTGCTATTTATTTATTGACGCTTTTCCCGCTTATCTTTGTTTATTATAGTTTTCGTTACCGCATCTTGTACTTCTTAATTTAATATGTTTTTTTTGAACTATGTTATTGTGGTTATTATTTTGGTTGGGAATGTTATTATGTTCTTTATTCACTTTTTGCATGAATTGCATTGAGATTTGGCTATACTATTGTGTGAACCCGTCCATTATATTGGCATAAGTAAGGGACCATTCCGAACCCAACGGTTTGAGGTCTTCCCTTACGAGGGGTGAGTGCGGCCTTAAATATTTTCCCAGTTCACGCTGGGTGGTGACTCCTTTATTCTCCGGTTTAGTCCCCCGCGGGCTACTCCGTACTCTCTACGGGCTGCGAGCCCAACAATGTCGTGGTCGCCGAGCATCATAGGCATAGCGGTAAACCCCGTTTCGCTCCTACACATAGGCTATATCATCTCTTAGAATAATAAAATTAGTTAATGACTAAATAGAAAAATAATGAATTTAAGTCAAGAACATATTGAACATCATTAGAGTTTATAGAAAGAAACTAGAAGATAAAACCTGAATCGAATCCCTTCATTTTCGGATATAACCGCATTCGTCTCATCTTGTCGCTCTTCATTTCCCTCCCTATATTTCTCTAAATTATGTGTTTAGAGCTCTTTTATTGTGTCTAATTCGTCTCTTTAGGGTTTTGGATGCACTTATATATCTATAGGGAAGTTTTGGAGTCATACATATAGAAAATTGATTCCTTATGATGTTGAAAATCATACGGGGCCTCGCGACGCCAGCTTCTCTAGAAATTGTGGCATTTTCTTCAAGGCCTGTGGCGTCAAGGTTCCAGTTCCTCTGTCAGGATGACTTGTTTCGCATATTTTACCTTCCCCGTTTTCTTCCTTTGATTTTTAAGCTTCCAAAACATGTCTATTTGCCTGAAGATCCATGCTTTAATGTTTACTATCAATAAAACACAAAACAAACTAAAAACACATAAAATGGCACGAAACCTAACAAAATAATAAGTTAAGAATGTATAAATAAGTGGGTATAAATCACATTTATCATAATATTTTAAATAAATCTTCTTTTTCTTCTTTTTTTGAAATCGGGAAGATGATTTATTATTTTAATTCATCGTAAATAAACTGAAGAGGGTGGATCATATTTTACTATGACATCCCAAAAATTCCAAGACTAATATCACTCTGGTGTACATCCATTCCAGAGTGACATTACACTAGTGTACTTTCATTTCGGGCTGATGTCAGTCATACTGGTGTACTTCTATTTCAGAGTGATGTTAGCTTCTCCGCTGTACTTCCATTCTGGAGTGATCATCACACTGGTGTACTTCCATTCCGGAGTGATGTCAATCACTTAAATGTACTTTGTTTCCGGAGTGATTATCACTCTGATGTATTTCCATTTCGAAGTGAAATCAATCACTATGGTGTACATTCATTAGAGTGATGCCAGCCATTCCGGTGTACTTCCATTCCGATTGATCACTCTGGTGTACTTACATACCGGAGAGATGTCAATCACTCCAATATGTTTGTATTTCAAAGTGATGCCTGTCACTCTGGTATACTTCTATTTGGGAGTGATGTCAGTCACTCCGGTGTACTTTCATTTCAGAGCAAATTCATTCATTCATATGTACTTCCATTCCGGAGTGATACTAGTCTTTCTGATATACTTCCATTCCGAAGTGATGCTAGTCCATATGATATACTTCCATTCCGGAGTGATCATCACTCTAATGTGCTTTCATTTTGGAGTGATATCACTCACTTTGATGACCATGCTTTCTGGGGTGATTCTGTTGGGGCGGTTGTAGAATCCCTAGGGTCGGATCAGTGCCACGAGCAGCGGAAATGGGTCTAATCAATGGTAACTGAGTACGAGTGTATTTTTTAAATAATTTAATGGAATAATATATTCATTATGAGCAGATAGGGAAAATCAAGGTCGAATCAGAGTCTGGAAACTCAAAACCAGAGAAAGCTGGAGAGATTGTGTGTTGCCCAGGCCAAGCACACATGTTGTGTTGCTTGGAAAATTTTTTTAATTTCCTTAAACACCAAAAAATAATTTTAACACAAAAACCAACATCAACACATATTATATAACAAACATACATACATACACACATACACACACACACACATATATATATATATATATATATTCTGAATACATATATGTATTTTTTAAATAAAAAAACAGACCAAATTAGAATCCCACAATGAACTGACTTGGGAACAATTCTAGGTCACTCAAATATGGTCAACTGATTCTAGAATGGTAGCCATAACTCCAAGCTTTCATCTAGAATTCCAAACTCTAATTTTATGTTTCATGTCTAACATGAACATATTTGACCCAATCCTAAACATATTGTGTTTATGCTTCCAAATCTTTCATACACAATTCATTAGCCTAACTTCAACTTCAACTTCAAGCTATGTTATTATGTATCCAATAGATAATATATCACTATATTTCACTAATGATGACAACTCACCAATAAAAACATAGCTTTAGAGAAGATCAAACTTACCTAGCAATCTTGAATCCAAGATTCAATCTTCTTCTCATTGTTGAAATATTGTAGAGAACTTTCAAAGATTTTTTCATAAAAACTTTACTTAGGCTAATATTTCTTTCTTTTGCTTAATGTATATTTTAGCTTAATCAAAAACTTTTTCAAGCTTGCCTTTTATAGTGAAGCTTATACAATTTTTAATTAATAATAATTCTAATCAAAATTTATGTGGGCTTAATCCAATTTATAAAAACATGCATAATTAGGTGTGACTAATCACCTTTATCTACTACTTTGATTTAATCCAATTAAATTTAGACAAAGTTAAACCAATAAATTAGTTCACTATCTACCACTTTGATTTAATCCAATTAAATCAAGCCAAATACATCTATTATTACATATTTTTAATTACCAAAATATCCTTAAATGATAGAGATATTTATGAAATTACAACAAAAACCTTGTGTGATTTTGGATTAATCCAATTAATCTAAATGGGTCAAGTATATAATTAATAATATCCAACAATATTTAATTATTTGATAATTATAATATCAAATATTATTTATTATCCAAAATCATCGGCTACCCAGTGCTCAACGAGTACACTTCATATTGTGGGACTCTCTAAGTCTAGACACGTTCTGAATATAACCTAACTTATATGTACGTAATTTGACCACCTCTGAATTCGTGAAAAACACGATTGACCTTTCTGAATTATATAAGTCGAGGTCATCACATATAATACACCGTCAAGTTTCTAAGGCGCACATCTCATATTGTCTATATGACCACGATTATTTACAACTAATCAGAACACCATTTCAGAAATGATGCCTTTGTCATTTTTTTGGATATATGACTCACAAATCGGATAAGGATCTAAGGTAAGATCATCAATTAAACCACCCTTAACTAATTTTTATAGGCGTTTAACACCTATGTGGCCCAATCTCATATGTTATAATTCAATGTTATTTAATTCAGATCTTTTACTTATATTTTCCTCTACATTAAAGATATATCGATATGTTTTCAAAACATAATGTGAGACTCTCTAAGTCTTATCCAAAAATATTTAATTATATTTTTTGATAATTATAATATCAAATATGATTTATTATTAAAGATCATCGGCTACCCAAGTACTCAACGAGTACACTTTATTATGTGAGACTCTTTAAGTCTAGACACATTTGTCATATAAGCCTAGCTGATATGTACGCAATTAGGCCACCTTCGAATTCGCGAAGAACATGAATGACCTTTTTGAAGTATACAAGTCGAGATCGTCACATATGTTTAACAATCTTTTCGTCATAAGCTATCCAAGTTGTGCTTAGGAAATATAGATTACACCATCAAGTTTTCAAGGCACACATCTCATATTATCGATATGTCCATGATTATTTACAACTAATCAGAACACCATTTCTGATATATATGCGATCAACCCTAGGTGATCGACTTTATCCAAGGTCTGAAGAATCATGACTTATTCACATGGATACCTAAACCCCTTATGGAACACATTATGGGCCGACAGATTCTATCATGATACACATTGGATTAACGAATATATTGGTCCACACCCAATGAACTTCAAACAGGAAGACTATGAAAGGTCTCTAAAATATATTGTTGGGGTTGGTGCTCAGAGCGCCAATTCCCGGTTGTATTTCTGTTAAATACTTCTGTAAAACATTATTATTATGAATAATATATGCAGTTTCTATAATATAATATATATTTCTATATGGTAAAGACGTAATGACTCGAGAATGATTAGTCATGATACAGTTGCAAAAGCGTCGCAACGGACATTGAGTAGTATCATGACGTTGTCATTCTCAGACAGTTCCTGGTCAAGGTTTACACTACTTGGTCAGTATAGTAAACCCGTTGAGACCAGTACATGTCGTATACTGGAATATATGATTCCAATGGTTTCTCAATGAACCATAAGTCTTGGAGACTAGTATAGACGTGTAGGTGTTTATAGCGGATAAACACTGAACGACTCACCGAAGATTCTTAATGGATGGTACACCAGCGTCAATAAGAATCTTCTTGGGTTGAGTAGCACTTGTGATTCTTAGACTTGAGATGCCATTGTGGGCACATGAGACATCTTCTACACTTAGACGGCAGTCACGTCACCGATCTATTTAGATCAGACCTCCGCCTGTTCGTTGGGTGTAGATAGATCCTCAGGGTGTCCTATGTGTATCAAGATAGGATCCGTCAGTTCTGTGTACCAGAGCATAGGTAGTCCATATGATTAGCAATCAGATAAAACCATGGGCCCGTGGTAAAGTTTAGAAGCTAGTTCTAAACATTCTTTTGAGATTGCTAATAGAATAGTCGACTGGATAATCCCGATAGAGATTTGACGTTTACATCTATATCTCTGGGATTTATCCGGATACCTGTGACGGAGGATTATACATTTTACATGCGATGACCTCGACCTGTATGGTTCAGCGAGATTATCCGTGATCGTCATAATCTACGGGTGGATAGATTATGGACACGAAATTGATTTCGTGACGGATATACCTGAACCTAGAGAGTCTCAATAATGAAACATACTCGTTGAGCACTAGAGCAACATAAATAAATAATATTGATTATTTATAAAGTCGTTTAATGGTTAAACGCAAGATACATGCTAAAGAGACTAGATAGTCATTTCCTTAATTATTGTGTATTTACATTTAATACTTGATTAATTTAAATACACATTAATTAATAGTCAAAATGAGTTATTTGACTTATTCCTAAATGAATATATGTTTTTAATATTTAATGTAAATATTATACATATATTTAATATATTTGTATTTGATTAATTAATTAATATTTTTAATTGTTAAATGATTAAATTAATTAAAATATAAATATCTTATTAGGATATTTAAAGTAAATGACATTAGTTGCATTTGTTGACCAAAATAAATATCTAATAAAGTGTTTATAAGATATTTGTGCAAGTTGACCAAATAACTTGAAATGAAATTGAAATTAATTTCCTTGTTTTTGTCTTAGCCATTTTCGGCCAAAGGCCAAATGAAACAAGTATAAATTGATTTTCATTTCATGATTACACTTAACCTAATACACTTTATCAAAATAAACTCCATTGAAGAAAGGCAAAGGAAGCTTGAGAAAAGAAAGACAAAATCAAAGAAAGCTTGGAATTTAGTAAGTTTTTCCAACTTACTATTAGAGAGGAATATGTTCCTTAGGTTCTAGGCTTCAACATGTGATGTTCTTAGATTATTTCTTTCTTTATTTCTTTGTGTTTTTGTTGATGGAAGTTTGATAGAAGTGTGAGATGTATGGTGAAGGAACTGTGACTATTGTAGTTGTAAGGATTCTTTTAAGGTTTATGAAACCATGTTGCTAATCTAGAGTTATTGACCCACTCTTAAATGACCTAGATTTGATCTTGAGTTGTTTCATTGTGTTGAGACTTGGATTGGATGGAAGAATGATGATTGAAGTAATTGATTTAATGTATTTGGTCTAATTTGTCCAATTTGAGGAAATTGAAAAATTAGGGTTCTTAACTAATTCCAAATTTGGGGGTTTTCATATATGTTGAGCATTTGGGTGTGTATATGATGCATAAAAGTTTCATGTTGATTGGATTCATTTGGATGAGTTTTGAAGCATGAAATGACCAAATGGTCATTTTGGGCACCAAATGGTGCATCGGCTTTGGATCAAAATTGGGGATTTTGGTTGCTTTGGTGTTTTGATGTTTTGAACATCATAAGTTCATCTTAGAAATGATTTAGAATCATTCAAAATTGATTGGATCAATTTCGGACTAAAACGGACAAAAATACAAAGCAAGGGTATTTTTCGGTAAATTCACTAAAAATGTTTTATTGAATTTATTTTCATAATTTGATTATTGGAATATTAAATAAATATGTTTATTTAATTTATCCGAGAAAAAGTTTTGAAATCTGAAAATCGGATTTTCACCGCTTCCGCTGCGTTACCGGATTCACCCCTAAATAACCCCTACAAAATGGTATCAGAGCGAGTCTGATTCTAGGCCACCTAAATGATTAGCCTTCATTGAATCAATGTTTAATCATGTTTTCTTGACTTTATGCATGCTTATTAGGATCTAAACTGGTTAGATTTAGGGTGTATGACACTTAGCGGAAAATCCCTAATAATAAGGTTTAAATGTAATTATGTATTGATGCATGTTATATGGTCCGTCTTGTCAATACGGTTTATGAATACTCTTTGTGACTACATCCGAGACCGTGCCTCTGCTGTGAGGATGTAGCCGATAAAGATTTATTTATACCGGATGTATATCAGATACTAGATAAATTCAAGTAAAAGCGGAATTCTGAACGTGCCCTAGCTGTCAGGATTACGTAAGTAACTTGAGTTTATCATTGACGAGTTTAACCTTGGTACGTCTCCTTGTGGGCCTGCCTTCGCAGCGACAACGAGAAACGGCCAGGACCGGTACTTAGGAGTCATTAGTGAATGATTGACAAATGAGTTGTCTACCTGATGAATATACGTAGGCGAGACCGTGCCTCTGCTGTGAGCCGAAATATATTCACGGGATCCACTTTTCACTATTAGTATTTAATTTAATTATTAAATATTTGTATTCTGTTTTGGGATTACAGTATTGCATGATTTAGTGGGAGGGGCATATTAGATTAAAAATCCATGATCTAGTTTATGCTTTTGATATTATATGAAACTGCTTAATTTCTGCTAACCGTTTTTCGTGATCTATATGATAGATTGGCGATGGCGGCACAATCCACAAATCAGTTTGCGCGTATGCTTGATGCGAACAAACTGAAAGGCGCTGAGAACTTTGCAGACTGGGAATTGGATTTGAGGATTGTCCTCGATTCCGAAAAGCTGGGTTATGTTCTTGAGGGTCCGTTGCCCCTTGCAGTGGGCGAGGATGCTTCGGAGGAGGAACGCCAAGTTTTTGAAACTTGGAAGGATGATGATTTAAGGGTTAAATCATACATCCTTAGTTCACTGTCTCCGAAACTCAAGCAACAGTACTATGGTATGTTAGATTCCTATAGTATGATGACGCGATTGAGACAATCGTTTGAGAACCAGGAACAAGTTATTGTTCACAAAGTCGCCATGGAACTGTTCCATGCGCGTCTGGATGAGGGGCAGAGTGTTAGCCCACATGTTCTTCAGATGATCGATTTGATCGATCAATTGAGGCAACATAATCTCATCTTGAATGACATTCTCGGTAGGAGTGTCATTCTTGGTTCACTGCCAGCTTCATTTCGCCAGTTCGTGATGTACTTCAACATGCACGGGACTGTCTGTACCTACCAGGAGCTACATAGGATGTTGCTCACGGCAGAAGAGGACCTTAAGAAGGGAGTACCGACTCGCCCTCCTAGAACTACTTCTCTTTCGGCTTCTTCCCAAGGATGGTCCAAGGGAAAGAACAAGAAAGGCAAGAAGAAGAAGAAGGCTTTTGGTCCTCAACAACAGGCGAAGATTGCAAAGCCCAAAAGGGCTTCTGAAGACAAATGCCACCACTGCGGCAAAGTTGGGCACTGGAAAAGGAACTGTCCTGATTACATTGCCCAAGTGAGGAGAGACAGAGCTTCTACATCAGGTACTTTTATTTTTCCAGTTATTGATTTATCTTTGGCTTGTGAAGCCGTTACATCCAGCTGGATTTTAGATTCTGCTTGTCCCATTCACATTTGCAATTCGTTGCAGGTGCTGAAGGAAAGTAGGAAACTGAAGCCTGGAGAGATGCAGTTGCGGTTCGGGAGTGGAGACTCTTTGGATGCAGTTGCAGTGGGAGTATGCGAG
This sequence comes from Zanthoxylum bungeanum, assembly GCA_019454045.1. Classification (NCBI taxonomy): domain Eukaryota; kingdom Viridiplantae; phylum Streptophyta; class Magnoliopsida; order Sapindales; family Rutaceae; genus Zanthoxylum; species Zanthoxylum bungeanum. The sequence goes on along the minus strand of SKCR01015057.1, from coordinate 70,236 downwards.
ATCTCATTGCCGAATGGGACACTTTTGTTATATGACTGTCATTTTGTACCGGGATGTGTCGCTAATATTATATCACTTTTTGTATTAGATACAGAAGGCTTTTGTATTAATATTAAGAATAGTTCTTTGTATTTATATGATAAAAATAATATTCAGATCCTTAGTTGTCCAAACCAGCATGGTCATTATACATTGCAAACTTCAAAAGATATATTAAATACTGGAGTTAATAAACGTAGTTTACCTGTAATTAATAATACTGAACTTTGGCATATGAGACTTGGTCACATTGGCGTTAAACGCCTTACCCAATTGGTTAGGAATGGTTTGATATCAGATCTTACCATTGAATCCTATCCAACTTGTGAATCCTGTATTCAGGGTAAGATGACCAAAGCCCCATTTTCTGGTGTTGGACACCGCGCCACTAACTTACTGGAACTCGTACATTCTGATGTATGTGGTCCACTAAGTCAAACTGCTCACAGTGGTTATTCGTACTTCGTTACCTTTACCGATGATTTGTCACGGTACGGTTATGTATTTGATGCGACATAAATCGGAAACCTTTGAAAAGTTCAAAGAGTTCCGAAATGAAGTAGAAAAACAAACTGGTAAATATATTAAATGCCTTCGATCAGATCGAGGCGGCGAATATATGAGTGGTGAGTTCATGGATTATATGAAGGAGAATGGGATTCTCGCTCAATATACTCCTCCAGGTACACCACAGCACAATGGTGTATCTGAAAGGAGAAATCGGACTTTATTGGATATGGTCCGATCGATGTTGAGTTTCACAGATTTGCCCTATTACTTATGGGGCTACTGTCTCTTAACAGCCGCACATCTTTTGAATAAGATTCCTTCAAAGGCTGTTCCTACGACACCGTATCAGATATGGTTCGGTAGGAGACCGAATCTTAATATATTAAGGTTTGGGGTTGTCCTGCCTATGTCAGGGTAACTCAGCAAAGTAAGCTTTCGCCTCGAGGGCAAAAGTTTAGGTTTGTTGGATATCCCTCGAACACGAGGGGATATCTGTTCTATGATACCGAGCATCGAAATGTGTTCGTAGCTCGCTTCGCAAAATTTCTAGAAGTAGAATTTTTGTCAGAAGGTGGTGATCATAGACAGGTTGAGCTTGATGAAGTCCAACCTGAAAACAACGAACCAACGGAGGAACCTGAAGTTCAAGTAGATGAAGGACCTTCAACACACACACTCCGTAGGTCGGAAAGGGTATCTAGACCTCCTGAACGCTTGTATTTGATACAAGAAAAGAGTCTGGATGTTCTCTTAGTTGAAGAGACAGATCCTTTCACCTATAGAGAATCGATGTTGGACATCGACTCCGTGAAATGGCAAAGTGCCATGAAATCCGAGATAGACTCAATGCATGAAAATCAAGTTTGGGACTTGATTCCGCTTCCCGAAGGAATTGTTCCTATCGGTTGTAAATGGGTTTACAAGAGGAAGCGCGGGCCTGACGGTAAGGTTGAAACTTACAAGGCCCGACTGGTAGCAAAAGGTTACACGCAGCGACCTGGCGTCGACTACGATGAAACTTTTTCGCCGGTAGCAATGCTTAAGTCTATCCGGATTTTGCTTTCTATAGCTGCGTATCATGACTACGAGATTTGGCAAATGGATGTCAAAACGGCTTTTCTAAATGGATTTCTTGATGAAGAAATCTATATGGAACAGCCGGAAGGTTTCACATCCAGCGAAACCTCGGGTATGGTATGTAAGCTTAAGAAGTCCATTTATGGACTTAAACAAGCTTCACGAAGTTGGAATCTTCGATTCGATGAGATTATTAGATCGTCTGGTTTTCTCAAGAATTCGGAAGAATCCTGTGTGTATCAGAAGGCCAGTGGGAGCATGGTCGTATTTTTAGTCCTATATGTGATGACATCCTAATCATTGGGAATGATTTAGGTATGTTGCAAAGCGTCAAAGCGTACCTCTGTAAGAATTTCTCCATGAAGGACCTGGGAGAAGCTTCCTATGTTTTAGGGATAAAACTCTATAGAGATAGACAAAGGAGAGCTGATTGGGTTATCCCAATCAACGTACGTAGATAAGATCTTGGAACGGTATAGCTTTGGTAACTGTAAGACAGCAAACATACCGTTCAGACATGGGATTCATCTTTCTAAGAAGATGTGTCCACAAACAGAAGATGAGAAGGTTAGAATGTCTAACCAACCTTATGCTTCGTGTTTGGGTAGCATAATGTATGCCATGTTATGTACGAGGCCTGATATCAGTTTCGCTGTTAGCGTAACTAGTCGATATCAGTCCAATCCAGGTAATGACCATTGGATGGCCATTAAACATATCCTAAAGTATCTTAAAGGTACTAAGGATAAGTTGATTATATATGGAGGAAACGAACTGCAGGTTAATGGGTATACAGACTCCGATTTCCAATCGGATCCCGATGATAGAAAGTCTACATCTGGATTTGTCTTTACCCTTAACGAGGAGGTGCAGTTTGTTGGAAGAGTTCCAAACAGGGATCGACAGCTGATTCCACCACTGAGGCGGATATGCATATTGCAGCTTCTGAAGCTGCAAAAGAGGCTGTGTGGATAAAGAACTTTATCACAGAATTGGGAGTTGTCCCAAGTATCGAGAATGCGATTCCGTTATACTGTGATAATACTGGAGCCATTGCGCAAGCAAAGGAACCGAGGGCGCATCAGAAGTCGAAGCATGTGGAACGCAAGTACCACATCATTCGAGAGATCGTGTTGCCAGGGGATATTGTCGTGTGCAAGGTACCGAGTGAAGATAATGTAGCAGACCCGCTGACGAAGGCCAAACCTCCGAAGCTGTTTGATAAACACTTGGAGTCGATGGGTATTAGATACAATCGATATTGGCACTAGAGCAAGTGGGAGATTTTGTTGGGGTTGGTGCTCAGAGCGCCAATTCCCGGTTGTATTATTGTTAAATACTTCTGTAAAACATTATTATTATGAATAATATATGCAGTTTCTATAATATAATCTATCTTTCTATATGGTAAAGACGTAATGACCCTAGAATGATTAGTCATGATACAGTTGCAAAAGCGTCGCAACGGACATTGAGTAGTATCATGACGTTGTCATTCTCAGACAGTTCCTGGTCAAGGTTTACACTACTTGGTCAGTATAGTAAACCCGTTGAGACCGGTACATGTCGTATACTGGAATATATGATTCCAATGGTTTCTCAATGAACCATAAGTCTTGGAGACTAGTATAGACGTGTAGGTGTTTATAGCGGATAAACACTGAACGACTCACCGAAGATTCTTAATGGATGGTACACCAGCGTCAATAAGAATCTTCTTGGGTTGAGTAGCACTTGTGATTCTTAGACTTGAGATGCCATTGTGGGCACATGAGACATCTTCTACACTTAGACGGCAGTCACGTCACCGATCTATTTAGATCAGACCTCCGCCTGTTCGTTGGGTGTAGATAGATCCTCAGGGTGTCCTATGTGTATCAAGATAGGATCCGTCAGTTCTGTGTACCAGAGCATAGGTAGTCCATATGATTAGCAATCAGATAAAACCATGGGCCCGTGGTAAAGTTTAGAAGCTAGTTCTAAACATTCTTTTGAGATTGCTAATAGAATAGTCGACTGGATAATCCCGATAGAGATTTGACGTTTACATCTATATCTCTGGGATTTATCCGGATACCTGTGACGGAGGAATTATACATTTGCGATGACCTCGACCTGTATGGTTCAGCGAGATTATCCGTGATCGTCATAATCTACGGGTGGATAGATTATGGACACGAAATTTGATTTCGTGACGGATATACCTGAACCTAGAGAGTCTCAATAATGAAACATACTCGTTGAGCACTAGAGCAACATAAATAAATAATATTGATTATTTATAAAGTCGTTTAATGGTTAAACGCAAGATACATGCTAAAGAGACTAGATAGTCATTTCTTAATTATTGTGTATTTACATTTAATACTTGATTAATTTAAATACACATTAATTAATAGTCAAAATGAGTTATTTGACTTATTTCCTAAATGAATATATGTTTTTAATATTTAATGTAAATATTATACATATATTTAATATATTGTATTTGATTAATTAATTAATTATTTAATTGTTAAATGATTAAATTAATTAAAATATAATATCTTATGTTAGGATATTAAAGTAAATGACATTAGTTGCATTTGTTGACAAAATAAATATCTAATAAAGTTGTTTATAAGATATTTGTCAAGTTGACCAATAAACTTGAAATGAAATTGAAATTAATTTCCTTGTTTTTGTCTTAGCCATTTTCGGCCAAAGGCCAAATGAAAACAGTATAATTGATTTTCATTTCATGATACACTTAACCTAATACACTTTATCAAAATAAACTCCATTGAAGAAAGGCAAAGGAAGCTTGAGAAAGAAAGACAAAATCAAAGATAGCTTGGAATTTAGTAAGTTTTTCAACTTACTATTAGAGAGGAATATGTTCCTTAGGTTCTAGGCTTAACATGTGATGTTCTTAGATTATTTCTTTCTTTATTTCTTTGTGTTTTTGTTGATGGAAGTTTGATAGAAGTGTTGAGCATGTATGGTGAAGGAAGGAAACTTGTGACTATTGTAGTTGTAAGATTCTTTTAAGGTTTATGAAACCATGTTGCTAATCTAGAGTTATTGACCCACTCTTAAATGACCTAGATTTGATCTTGAGTTGTTTCATTGTGTTGAGACTTGGATTGGATGGAAGAATGATGATTGAAGTAATTGATTTAATGTATTTGGTCTAATTTGTCCAATTTGAGGAAATTGAAAAATTAGGGTTCTTAACTAATTCCAAATTTGGGGGTTTTCATATATGTTGAGCATTTGGGTGTGTATATGATGCATGAAAGTTTCATGTTGATTGGATTTCTTTGGATGAGTTTTGAAGCATGAAATGACCAAATGGTCATTTTGGGCACCAAATGGTGTGCATTCGGCTTGGCATCAAAAATTGGGGATTTTGGTTGCTTTGGTGTTTTGATGTTTTGAACATCATAAGTTCATCTTATAAATGATTTAGAATCATTCAAAATTGATTGGATCAATTTCGGACTAAAACGGACAAAAATACAAAGCAAGGGTATTTCGGTAAATTCACCTAAAAATGTTTTATTGAATTTATTTTCATAATTTGATTATTGGAATATTAAATAAATATGTTTATTTAATTTATCCGAGAAAAAGTTTTGAAATCTGAAAATCGGATTTTCACCGCTTCCGCTGCGTTACCGGACTCACCCTCTAAATAACCCCTACATATATGACATCAAAGTGTGGAGGATCACACATAAAATTAATGTTATCTTATAGTCAAAGGATCACATATGCTACTCGACTCAATGAGATTCCTATTGATGGTAGTATATACTTCCAACTATTAGAATTCACATGTGAGTCATTCAGTATTCTCTCCAATGAATATCCACATGTCTAGACGAGCTTCTCTTGTTCATGGTTCATTGGGCTAGACCATTGGAACTCAAATTCCAATATATGATATGTGCCAGTCTTCTAGGTTATAAGAATTCGACTGTATTCCAAAACCAACAATTAGGAATATTTACTTTAAAAATAGTTTATAATAGTAATATTATCCCAACGCCGGATCATCTAGTGTCTAGTATTACAACATGACTATTCTAAGGTAGATGTCATTCTTAGCATATTTATCTATCTATAACATCCCCAATTCGGGAGGTGTTACCAGCATGAGATAGATCGTACTAACCCCATAAGCCTCTGACTCTGATAACTATTATTCATTTACTAATACTCTTTTCTTTAATCAAATATATATCGTATAGATATGAGACCGTGGCCCAACCTTACAACTTAACATACAAACTTAACTCCAATATCTTTATACATAAAGACACATGTGTTTTTTTTTTTAAATGACTACACATAACTCAAATATTAGTACAAGACTTTTACTTGACTCTGACTGACTCCAATTGGACTTTTACTCTTTGACTTGGACTGGTGGGCTCCGAACCCTAGTAACTACATCATTATCTATCCTCCCGAGCTCATCCTCTGAGAAAAACCTACAAGAACAGAAAACTGGGAGTGGGGGAGGTTAGATCGATGTACGATCTAAGTGAGTGGATGAAAAACTGAAAAAAAAACTAATATAAAAGCATTTCGGTTCTAAAACCAAAGTTCCAGAAATATCTTTATATGAAACTCTTTTCTGAAAAATTTATCTGAAATCTCGTTTATAAGACTTAATCTTTCTGAAAACTGTCTCTTAAAATCTGATCTCTGAAAATTTCTTTTCTGAAAATCTGATGTCTGAAAAGTCTTTTTCTAAAAATCTGATGTCTAAATACTAGTCTGTATCTGAAAAACTTGACGTATGAGGGCGTTACATATCACCGTCTCCTTATACGCCTATCTGGAGCCAGGAATGCAAAACCTTGACCTTGGGACGTTACGTATCGCCATCCCCCAAAGCATGCCACTCATGTCCCTGAAACTAGTGGTCTGGGGGCGTTACGTATCGTTGTCCCCCAAGCCACTGAACTAGAGCCGGTAATGCTGATTGATGCTACTATCTGACCCTGAAACTAGGGTCTATGGGCATTAGGTATCGCCGTCCCCCTAGCCCCGAACTAGGATCTGGGGGCGTTACGTATCGATGTCCCCCCAGTCCTCTGCATGTGCACATGTCCTATGTCCGTCAATTCCAGGCTATCTCAAGTTACATACTGGGGTGGGTTTTTCCCCATGCCCCGAAAAACCATAAAATCATGCTTGAAAAATATTTTTGTCTCAAACATAACTTAAAACATAAATCTTCATGAAATAACTGTGATAAAAGTAATCTAACACCCTAAAGCGTAAAAAAAAATAAGTCTGTTTGCAAAATAACATAATAAAAATCAATTAAAAGAGTAGTGTCCACTCACTGTTTGGAGTTCCGATAGACTTTCTTCACTTCGCTGGCGAAACTTGTATTTCCTGCGATGATCTATCATCAAAAGTTTCGATTAGAAATGGACTAGGAATATATAGATCGGAATCAGTGTTAAGTTGCCTATTCAAATAAAGAATACCACTCTAAGGTATATCGTACGCATGTCATGATGTAATATATACCTACGAGTTGATACAAATCTCTTATGGTAGCCTCTAACGTGATCGGGTAACTCTGGGATGGCTCAAAATTGATTTGGGCCATTTATTGGCCACGTGTCGTGACGCACGACAGTACGTGTCGCGTCATGAACTGTCTAGTGAAGAGCCCAATTTTTATTGAACGCATCGCGACGCGACCCACACCAAAGGCATTCATGGGTAATTTTTCCAGATCGCGTCGCGACGCAGGGCCAAATTCTGGGCTTAAAAATATTCCTTCATTCTTAATTTGTTCACTTCTTTCCCCCATACAATCCACACAAGGATTTAGCCTCAAAAACCAATCAAAACACCCCCAATCACCCAAAATACAATCAATTATCATTCTCAATGCTAGTTCACCCAAAATACAAATTGAGGGATTTTCTACAATCACCATCTTTAGCACAACCATTATTCATTCATCATCACTTTTAATTCAATCAATTACCTATAATCATCAAAGCTCAAAAACTTAAAGGATACTAATTTAGGTCAAGTTAGTCTTACCTCGTCTTTGCTTGATATTGTTTATCCTCCAAGTCTTCCATGCTCAACTTGCCTCATCATTCTTCTTTTCCTTCCTCTTTCTCTTCTTTTTTTTTTTTTCTTCTTCCCATTCGTTCTCTCTTTCTTTTTTCCCTTCTTCCTTCCTTCTACTACATTTCTTCTTTCATTTTTGCTTCAAATCGTGATTTTATGAATAGTATTTCCTTTATATACTAGGGCTTTTTAGATATTTGGATAATTTGAGAAAAGTGTGGAAGTGAGTTGAAAGTTTGAGAATCTTCCAATTGGACCCAAAATCACTATTCATTCGAATTTTGACTTACGTTTTTGACCTATTTCTGTCAGAATTGGGAAAAATATTCAACGTGAAAGTTGTAGATCTCGATCTTAGCTTTCCGACGATATAAAATTCATAAAAATCCGAGTTCATATGAGAAAGTCACGGCCCAAATACTATGGGTTGTTCGTAGTGGAACATCATAGAATCCCGCATCGAAGTTTCGAATAATTTACTGTTTATCCATAAAGTCGTTCTGCGAATGTATATATGCTCAAACATAAATTATATTATGTAACACTCGCACCGAGACGTAACAGTACTAAAGTCAATGAGTCAACGGTAGTAGGGACCTCCGGTCGTTACAAGTATTCCCCCCTTAAATAGGATTCGTTCTCGAATCCTCTTTAAACTTGGGTTCTTATCATAGATCTCAAAATTATAGGTTCCTTATAAGCTATTTTCTTAAATTGACTATATGGACATCGCCTTAGTCTCATCCACTGAGATACCATTTCCCGACGACTTTCCGTGTGCTTATTCTATTGGGACTATACTATGTCATCAGAGATTCTATTTGACTTAACAACGAAGATATCTACCTGACTGAATATTTATCACTTAACTTATAGGCATTGATATTCTCTGTCTTCGAACACATGTATCCCACCTTTTGTCATGCTTGGGTAAGCTACTTGATAGTTTGTGGCTTTAGTGAATATTCCCTTAGGTTCTTTACTGAGAAGTATTACCTCGTTTTTGTTTCATAAGATCTTCACTGGGTATTCTTATCTACCGTATTTCTGGACCTTTAGCTGTGCTCAATATTCCTTATCTCCAAAAATCTATTTCTTTTAGATCTTTACTTATGCTCCACAATTACTTAACTTGACTAGGTTCTTAATAACTGGTACCTTTGACTTCCACTAAAGATTATTATGTCTCCATACCTGTACTCAGTATTCCTTTTCTCTAATTTTCCAACTTGATCTTAATATTCCTTCTCATTACTTAACTATTAACTTTCTATATTCTCCCTGCAACCTTCGACTGTTTATGAGTTTCTCTCTTCCAAGTTCCAAAATTTCTATTTTTCTATGGGGGCTTGGGGTTTTCTAATTTACTGATATTGTCTATCGACGCCGCTTGTACTCAAAGTGTTGCTTTTGGATAATTTCCTAGTGGTCCCTCTCGATTGGTTAAAAATTCAAGCTCAAGTGGGTGCACTTTGGTACTTAAATGGTATTCCCTATCATTCACATCGATATTAGCGATTTAGTTCTGGTTAAAGTTTATACTCTTTTGTACTTTTCTTTCAAAGGTCGTTACTAACATTCTTGCCAATATTACGTAGCTCGAGAATTCATTTTCTATGCCAATTACAGCTTCGCAATAACTTATCTCTTCGTCTCTGTACTATGATACGAATCTACCAAACCATCCATACCCGCGGCTAAAACCATCCCAAACCCGTAGTGGTTTGGTCATCTTAGACTAGGGCTGGGTACCTTATATGATCACCTGACCAAAAATTTCCTTGTTGTTACTTACTGTTACCTTTACTTATTAAGTATTCTCTCATACTGTCGTTGTACCTAAACAGCCTCACTCCCTAACTTTTTCTTAGTACTCTTTTCATTCTCTGCTTCATTCTACTATCTACTGAGAGCTTTCTTGATCTATGTCGCTGCCTTCTTACCCGAGGAATATCTTCTTTCTTTACATACTCATCTTTTCATCAAACCTTGGTTCCTTAGAGTTTCGGTCATTACTTGACTACTACTTTATTTATGTACCACTCCATCTTAACAACTTCTTTTCTGACTCTTTTACTCAGAATTATCTCTTACTTTTGTTTCATCTTTAATCTACATCGGAAGGTCTTATGTTTTTGGTCTTCCTTTACTATATTTTCACTTATTTATGGGAATATCTTGAGATAACCTTGAAGTTATGTTTCTGCGATTGTTGTCCAACGAGGGTTGGGAGGGTGGGAGTTTATCCTGAGATCTTCTAATTATGGTGATCTAAATATACATATTGCTCATTTATGAGCCTAGGACTCTCGTGCATCAATATATCTGATATCTTTCCTTACACTAGGGCACTACTGCTAAAAATTCCCTGGTTCGCTTTCTTCAACTTTTACTTCTGATCATTTTCAACTACGAGCACACACTACTTCTTTTGTTAAATCCTTTAGAGTCATGGTCTCTAAAACTTCCTCGTATTGTCTCTGCACTCTTTCCTACTTAGTCTTTATTATTAAACCTTCTAAAATCATTACTTTCTCTCTCTGCCACAAGGTTTCTTTCTTATCACAGATCTTTGAACTCCTTCCACCTTTACTTTCTTGAAGTTTTTCATTAACTTCAATTACTTAGGACCTCTTAATAAATCTTTGGTTCAGGGCTACTCTTCACTTAGTCTTTCCTTCTCAATACAATAAGATTCCTAATAAGTTGTTTACCATATTCCTGAGAATTGTTCCCCTGGTCTTTTCATTCTTCTAAGTCTTTACTTCTTTAAGGGTTCCTTAATTCAACGGTGGATTCCAAACTTAGCTCACTTATTGTAGCTTCGAAATATTCTATCTCATACTTCTTATTTATGTTTCATTGGACTCATCAATTTGGTTGTCTAGCTATCTTGCGATTTGTCTAACCTATCAATTACTATTCTTTACTGGTTGTTTCTTTACCGGTCTCTAAATTGAGAGGTGAGTACAAATACTCCATAAGGTCACGTATTTCCTATTTTACACTTAGACTTGGTGATGCTCTTGTTAGGTATCTATACGTTTACCAAAATCGAGGTTTCTAGAAGAAAGGGTCATCATTTGTTCTATAGAAATTTAATCGACTACCCCACGCCTTGAAATCCTACTGAATTTCCTCGTTACATTACGCATCTTTCTTATTATTTACATTCTCTGTTTCTTCGCTCTATGTCTTACTGCTGAGGCTAGTGATGTTTCGTTCTCCTAACCACTTCTTAAATTTTTTCTCTCTATTCTTGCTTTAAAACGCGATTGGGTCACTTTATTCTATTGTCCATACTGGAACTCTTGCCACAACCTAAATATCTCCAACTTTATAGGTTTATTCGTATATTCTTCTACGGATTACTACTAACTTGGGCTTATCTGTGGGTTCTATGACATTTGGTCTATTTTGTGGACTCCTACTAGTCTTGCAAACCTTGTACTGACACGTCTAAATCTTTGGGTTATTGTGGGTTCTCTCTTTCATACCTTCTGGGACTTCCTGAATTCTTTTCTTGGTTATCTACTTTCCATGGTCTTTCCATTTCCTAAGATGAACTCCCGTTGGGTTTCTTACGGCCTGTCTCTATCTATGCTGGTAGGAACTATTTTATATCTTGTCGATTCTTTTCTTTATGTCTCGATGGGTTTCAAGATCCTTGTTCTAGTACTCTATGTCTTGGTAAAGTCTATTGCTCATGTAGGATAGGTATGAGATAGGCTCTGTCAGGACAGCTTCCTTAACTTGGCATTACGGGGGTGAGAATCTGGGTAGGTCAGGGTCTTATTTATTGGATTCCTTGACCAGGGCAACTAATTGTTTTTTATGTCGTCCTCCATCTTATTTGCCTACGGCCCTAAATTCGGGAAATCTAAAATCTTTTTATCCTTATGGCATCTCACATCTATCGGAAGCCTTCACAAATAATCCTGATTTCTTGCTTCTTCTGCCTTATGGCTGTTCTTGGTTATTCGGGGAACTTGCTATCTATATGAGGTGCGAGAGCATTATTGGATCAATGGGGAAAAGTTTTCTGAGGAGGAAAGGAATCTCGTTTGACTCACAAAATAATCCCTAAACTATTTAGTGATTAAGTCACACAACAACTTTTGTTTTTGGATTTTTGTTTTTCTTGTGTTCTTCTTTTTCTTTCTCAACAATTGAGAGGATTTGGAAGAAGATCAAAAGGTGTCTAGGGTTAGAATCAATCCAATTCAGCAAAAAGAAAAATAAAACCTTTTTATACTTAGGTTTAATTATTTCCAAAAAAACAACAAAACCTTTCCCTCTTACTCTTGCAAAAATCGGCAATGGCATAATAAAATAGGAATAAATCTCATTTATTTTCATTAATTTTGTAAAAATAAAATAACTTTCCATAAAGCCAAAAGTGTTACAAAATTAAAAGGATGAATGCCATAATGTGTTTGTAACTTCCAAAATTAAATCAAGAGTTTCCAAAACCCTTTAATTGGAAATTACAACTGTAGCCTTATTAAATTATATCAAATATAATTTAATTTAATTCATTTAATAATTATCATATAATTATTAAAACCATATATTATCTTTTATCTAATATAAGTTCCAAGTGTGACATAAATATTATTAATATATTAATAATATTTATAAATGGACCTACGGTTCCGAGCTCCAATAATCTCGAAATATTAATTAAGCTCTTAATTAAATATTCCGAATTATTAACTCCGGGTTATTCCACAAAAATCCCAAAGTTGCACTCTCGTTACCGCAGATGATATATTAAGCCGAACCAAGTCGATGTCTATCGATATAGTCACTACATATAGATTAACCCTTCACGAGTATCTCGTAATTAGAGTCGGGTCATAATGTCCGTTATACCCCTCTAATTATTTTTACCTTAAGTACCATTGATTCTCTAATGAGAGATTTATTCATAACGATTATGAATTTTAATCTTTCTATTCGTAATAGAAAGACTTGAGCGCTTTAACCGTTCAAGTACCGAATCAACCCTTAAGAAAGATACTCTTCTACTTCTCGCAAGAAGGAGTGAACTCCATATCTATGTAAAATGTTCACCAGCTACACACAGACCATGCCCCCAAAGTACATAGCTATTGGTCGGGACTGCTACACCAACCTCACCTTTGTAAATCAAAGGACATAGCCTGCCATGCAGGAGTTCATAGCACACTCAGGATTAAGATCAATCCATATATGACCATCTAGTAGATTGAAATGACTTTCTTTGTTTAACAGATGTTATAAGAATGTCATTTCCATCTGGGTCTAGTCCTATATGATCACATCATATAAGGTGCCTTCATTCTCATGTCTCTACATGAACGATCCCAGAACAAGGTCGCCATACAAATATAGAATGGACCGCAGCTATAGATAAACCACAAACAAAGTACCCGTTTTGTTCGTTCTCTATGGACTATTTAAGATTACTAACTTCAGACTTAAATCCTATTGTGTATGACACTCATACACTAAGTCTGAAGGCACATAAGTAATCTAGGTTATTTCAAGATAATTTATAATATGCGAAATTAAACAAACACTTTGATAAATGAATAATGCATCATTTTATTTCAAAACACATAAAACCGTTTACATTACACATAGCTCTAGAGCATACATCCTAACATGTTTAATGTGTGAGCTTGATGATGAGAGTGTATGATTATGAAGGTTTAGTAAAAGTCTATGTTTTTACCTTAGAGAAAATTATATGAAGGTTAAAGAAGGAAGACAAAAATAAAATTGGGGCTCAATTTATAGAGAAGGTGAAATACAAGCCTCTGCTCTCTGTCTAAGATTGGCATGGTAGTTTGCCAAAGCATAACGACTATATTACTATTGAAGATTAAAGCACAATACCAGATTACTGACCGGTGTGGAGGCCGGTATGATGGTTAGCTCACCGGTATGGGGACCGGTGATAACCGTCCTGGTTCTAGTAGCTAAGCAAACCCCAACTGACCGGTATAGAAGACTGGTATGTAGTAGTCTGGTTCCAAAGAGCATGCAAATCTGCCCAAGGTAGAACACTGTCATCGGTATGCCGGTGTGGGAGATAGGTACGCCGATCTCAGTGTAGAAAATGCAGAATTCGAAAGTTGAAAATATTTTACACATAACCATAATGCATCTAAATTAATGTGGATATGTCATATGAGATTAAAGATTTAAATTATCAACTCATTTAGAAAGAGAGTCATAAGCTAAGACCATATAATATTTCTTCAATAGGCACTTGAGTCTTCGCATTCATTTTTCTCTTTTCGACCAATGTGCTTCGACATCTTTTTGTAATGACTCGTTAATGCGCGTCGAAGTCTTCTAGTGTTGCATCATCAAAATCCATCTTAAGAATATATCGCTAACATATAGAAGATTAAGGATTGATACCCTTCAACCATTAGTTTTATAAATCCATTCTCTTTACTTTCTTTATGTTTAATGTTGAACATATTGTTGTTGTTTATATTCTTCGTCACCTCTCTTTCCACTCAAGAACAAGAGATAGAATAACAAGAAGAATCAAGAATCAAGAAGAATAAGAAAGAAGATCAAGGATTGACAACCTTCAATCATTAGTTTTATCTATCAACTCTCTTTACTTTCTTTGTGTTTAATGTACATTTTTTTGTTGTGTTCTTGTTGTTTATCTTCTCATCATAAATTAAACCATTTTTCTAGAATTGCAATGAAACCTAACATGTATTTTTATCATTTGAATCTCCCTTTGATTGATTTTTGCTTTCTATATATGGTTGTTCATTTTATCTTATTCTTAATTTTATATTACTTACTTAGCTAGATAGGATTGAGTTGGTAGCCATAATGAATTTGAAAAATAGATTTTTATGTTTAGATTTAGATAGAATACATATGACATATGTCATTAGATTATTTATGAATGAATTTATGTGTAAGATAGGAATATATCTGTGTGGCGTATGTAACTCTAATTGGAACATGTTCTTAATGAGTCTTGCTTAGTCTAATTCATAAAGGATTTAATGAGTTAGTTAATGTGGATCTTTCTACCTAATCAATGAAAGATGTTTGTAAATAAGTTAGAACTCTTAGTTATAATTTTGTATGGTTTTTTCAATCATAGAGAGAAGAAGAAAATTTATAGTGAATGTTGGGGGAAAGTCGTGATCTTAGGATTTTTTATTATAAGAAAACTGGAGATTACCGACCGAATATTCAGTCAAAAATCTAAAAAATCGGTATTTGACTCGTCGGTGATATATTACTGATGAAATAGCGTCGATCGGTAACTTATCGACCGACTATATTTCGATCGGTGAAATTCTTCTCTTAATAATCTCGTGTGTTTGAAGTTTTTTTATTTGCTTAATTTTCATTTAATTAGCTTTCTTAAATACATTATTTTCATAGTCATTTGTTTAAATAAGATTAAGACTAATTTAACTTTAATAATTAACACTAATAATAATTCTCTGTGGGAACAATCTTGCAATTTATATTGTGTGCTTGGGTGAGTGAAATCGACAAAACAACGCATAACTTCATTTCCAAAGATGAGGCCAAGTGTCTAGTCCTCAAGGAATAAGGCAGTAAACTTCCTCACAAAACAAATCACCGATATCACTCAAGATGCGCAAGAAAAACAAGAGAGATAAGGGCAATCATTCACTGCTTAAAATTGAATTTTATTCCATCTTAATTTGTCGTTCGAGCGACAAAATGACTGTCCATTTTGGCCTAAAAATAATAACCTTCAACCGATCGATTTGAGTCAAAATAGCAAGCTGTTTTTTCAATTGATAAGTCATTTTGACTAAATCGATCCGTCAATAACAAGAACTGACTTTTTTTTATCTTAAATCTCTCTGAATGATTCTCAAAACAAGAAAACCAGATTGTGCCCGAATTGGAACCAACAACTTTATTACCTGCAACGAAGTATCTTTTTTGTGCAGTCAAACATCTTTTAGGCCATTAACAAAGAGAGAAGCAAAAACCTCCATTTGTTGTTTCTCTAAAGCAACGCCAACTTCAATACCACCATTTCCATCTCTACTCTCCGCTAGAGAAATAGCTCCATTATCAATTGACACAATCTCCACCTTCTTCGGCTTCCCCCACCCGAAATCCGACCCGTAAACATCAAAACGGTTTGATCCGGCGACTGAAAGCACTCGTGCTTGTACCTCTCCTTTGATAAGTTTCATAAGCCTTGAAATCGTACTCTCTGATCCTTCAATAACATCGCCCTTTAGCTGTTTGATAGACTCACTTAGCTTCTCTGCAACAAAAGCAACTCCATTTTCCCCTACCAAATCACTTGCTTTTGTAATATTAACATGTCCACCAACGCAGTTACCAAAATAATTAACAGGAAGAGGAGGATTCAAACGGCTCCTACAATTCGCCGTGACCCCAAACATAACACTCTTATGAGCTGCTGCTTCTTCCTCTTCTTCTTGGGCTTTAACCAAGCAAACAAATACATGAGCACATGTCAGCACATAGGTTGATAAATGAAGCTCTTTGGACTTTTCCCCTGCATTTTCGTTAACCTTATCCCTAAGTTTCATTATATCTTCAGGGCTAAGCTCAAATGTCATTCGAACCAACTTGGAATTAACTTCTTTCATAGGCAAGACCTTCAAGCTTCGTGTACCATCAGTGTTAAAATCCAACCAGCTGTTCGCGTACACTACGTCAAGCCCTTTCGGATCTCTGATGAGATTCCGGTCAAAACACGGGGTTAGTTCAGGTAACAATGAAGGGTTTTGAAGCCCTTGATCTGGCTGTAATTGTTTGCATAAATAAGCCCAAGATTAAAAACATAGTGCTACTTTTTCCATCAAGAACTGCATGGTGAGATGAAATACCAATTGAAAAACCTTCATTTGGAAACAATGTTATTTGGATAGCAATTGGCTCCGCTTTATCGTCGGAAATAGACAACTGGGGCACCAGAGGATGTAATTCGACAGCTTCACGGGTTTCATTGTTGCCACAGAGGTGATTGAAGTCGGCGTCAGACTCGGCGACTGTCAGTGAAACGCCATCTTCTTCAGAGTTGAGGAAGTAATAGACAGATGGCTTTGAGGTAGATGCAGGCCACATGATGTGACCAGCGAGAGGGAGATAATGAAGGAGAGTGAGTGAGAGAGAGTGCTTGAGCTTTGGGAGGATTAATGAGTTGAAGACATTTTGGTTCAAGTCATTGAGTTGATAGAAGAAGAGGCGTTCTACAGGAGGAAACTTGAGCCAAAAATTGTCGAAATAGGTTAGAGGGAGACTCAAGCCTGCAGTTTTTGAGTCGGAGAAGTACGGGGTGAGTTTAGTAGCCTCATGTATTTTTACTCTGCTATTATTATTTTGTTGTGACATGGATTTGGAGACAGATTAAGATGCAAACAACCCTAGTTCTAAGTTCGTATTTGGCTTTTCAATAGTGTTTAAATAGCCTTTAATAAAACTAAGAAAGAAAAAAAAAAATATAGGCTCTTCAAATTGATCAGGTGGTGATAGAATCCACAACAAGATTAAACCAATGACCAATGATATGATATGGTGAAAAGACATGAAATGACGGATAAAAATTAATAGATATATTTTATTTTAGTTAGAGGAAATAAAAATTATTATATTAATAAATTAAAATATTATATTAATTTATAAAATATATTTTAATAAATTTTCATATATGAAGACGAATGAACACAGTCAAAATATTGATTAAATGGAAGTAAAAATTAATAGATATTCTTTATTTCAATCAAAGGAAATTAAAATTATCATATAAATAAATAAAAATATATTATTAATTTCTATAACATATTTAATAAAAAATAATAACGGTCACTACTGACCACTAAATAATTCCGTCAAAGAATAAAAATACAGTTATATTTTGGTATCGGTTTTATCCCATCTTTGACATTTTCTAAACCAAACTGACTAGGACGGCAATTGGAATAAATTACAAAGACAAAACACACAAGGACACATGAAAATGTGCAAAAAAGATATTGCTAAAATATAACGTCGTATTCATTATGACTTGTTTCCATCATCTAATTAATCATATAGAAATGAATGAATGATAAAAAAGAGGGTCATTTTCAGTACTGCGTGCGTCGGCACGATATAAAACAACAATAGAGGGACGAATAGGTTTTGGGGTTAGTGCCGCATCCATATCACTCAAATTTAAATTTTTCTTCCAAAATCACTTTAAAGATCGTGATTATGTTGTTATTGATGTAAACAATATACTATTAAATTAATTTATATTAATTTTAACATGCATGTAACAAATTTTATTTATCAATATAAATAATAATTTACTAATGATAAAACATATATTGATGTGCTTATTATCTTTCTCGAGTCTTTTGAATGTCCTCTTTGATTTTTCATTTGTATTAGTGCACCAAGTGTTACACCTCTAGTTGGTACACTAATACTCATATACGAACAAATCGTTCCCACTTGAGAGAACAAAAGAAACATTTTTCTTTTTTAGGATGTTGAAGTCTTTAGAAATAAATTTGAATATTCCAATAGAAAGATGAAATCGCAAACACTATTTTTGCTTAATCTATATATGAACTACTGTATTTGCGCATGCATATATATAAAGCAACGTGAACAACAAGACCTTCTTTTTATTATTTTTCTTTTTGCCTTCAACGTGAACAGCAACTTTTGCCTTCAACGTGAACAACAACTTTTGCCTTATTTTAAAACCACATATATCTATTTTTTTCTTTAACGTGAGCGTGTATATATAGGCATAGGATTTGTTTCAATTGTATATCAATACAATAAAATCAATCAAATATCTCTTCAAATCAAATTTGGTCTCTCAAATATTATTTCCAAAATAAAATTAGGATACTTAATCAAATTATGAATCCTAATTAAATAAAGACTTCCTTATTTAATCTTAATTATGACTCTAATTAATTTGGGTGCTAGCCCACTAAATTAAAGCCCCATAGATTAAATATTATTTTGGCATAATAATTAATTAACTATTAATTAATTAATTTAACTTACTTAATTTTAATTAACAATTAATTAAAATTACTTTCAATTTATTTAATATAAATATCAAATATTTATTAAATAATTAAATCTAATTTTATATTTCGAATTTATTAATCAAATTAATATTTCCAAAATATCCCAAATATCATAATCCAATTAGGAAATGCCAAAATAATCATTTATTAACTTTTAATAAACATCCTCGAATTTGTAACATAGACAAGAACTATATTGTGCGACTGTCCTAGGTTCATTATCGAGTAGCAGTGGAATAATATTAACTCTTTAATATTTCATCTCTGTGATATTCCACAGACCATGGGTAATCGCCTAGCAGCAAGTCATGGCCCCTAGTCGATGAAGGAATAGCATACGAACTAGCCCTTCCACCTATTATGGACATGATACATCCGGTCTTTCATGTATCTCTATTACAGAAGTATTTGCATGACGAATCTTATGTGTTGGAGCCTCATACAAATGATATTCATCAATACTTGACTTATTCGGAACAACCAGTAGCTATTGTGGGAAGAGAGACAAGGAAGATACGATCTCGATGGGTTCCTTCAGTCAAAGTGATTTGGCAACATCACGAGGAACAAGAGGCTACCTGGGAACCTGAAGAAACCATGAAAGTGCAATATCCCCAACTCTTCGCCGGTGAAGGTACACATATTATCCTTTAAAATTTTGATTCTAGGACGAATCATTTTAAGGGGGGGAGAATTTGTAATGACCCAAATGTTTCGTTCGGCTAGAGACGTCCAGAATTTTCTTTTTCGGGTTAGTAAATAATTTCGGACCGACTTGGAGACAACGAACAATTATTTAATTTTAAGTACATTTTCTTTTTAGTTTTTTACATGGCCCAACATGAGTTAGGAAGTAGGAAAAAGAAAAGCCCAAGCCCAACTAATGAATTGTCTACACTATTCTAGAAAATTGGTTAAGTTAAGAATAATACAACAAAAGGGAAACATTTCTTCATTTCTTTCTTGGCACAAACGTGATTGAGGGAAATGGAGAAAGTTTGTATTTTCTTAGAAAGAGTATCAAGAGTAATCCATTCAAGCTAAACCCTAAAAGAAGATAAATGAGATTCTTAGTGCATTGCTAAGGAGAAATGAGTTGAGTTAAGGTAAGTAACAAGTGACCCAAATTTTGATGATTTGAATTTTGATAATTAGATGATTGTGGTGTGTTCTTGGTTTGATGATAATGTAGTTTGGTTGTTCTTCAGTGAATGAATTGATGAATGAGAGTGTTTTCATGTCTTTTTTTTTTTATTGAAGTATAGGAAAATATGATAAAATTTTGGTTGAAGATGAGATGTTTGGGAGTGTTATTTGATGGTAATTGATGTGTTGGAATTGTGATGTTGAAATAAAATGGGAGTTGGGAATGATCATGGGTGAAGCAAATCTGCCCCTGGAATCAGCGTCGTGTCGCGACACGCCAAGCTCGCGTCGCGACGCAGACGAGGCAGAGAGGTGCATCTCGTGTCACGATGCGATCAAGGCAAAAATGTGCATATGATTTGCACGGGCACATCGCGAAACGTAGGAGACCGGCGTTGCGACGCGACACCAAAAAACTAAATTTTTTTAGAAGATGCGACGCGTAACCAATAGTCTGAATTTTTTATTTACATTTCATTTAAAGAATAGAAATGTTCTAAGAGGGTAATCCAATTAGATTAAGGAATTTTATGTGATTTCGAACCGTATTTTATAACCGATGTTTCTAACTCAGTGTATTCTATATAGATACTCATCAGGAACCGCGTTCGCCCCCAGCGACGTAAAGGGAATTTGATCAGGCTTTAATTTGTGAGTGGATGATTTCCTTTCAAAGTTGATTTGTATACACTTTACTGTTTTAGACTTATTTTTAAAAAGTTTTAGGGCGTTAGCCTTATTAAATTATCAGTTACTTATTGAGTGAGATTGATTTGAAAGTTTTAAAGTTTAAAAGCATAACTTTTTATATTTTCGAGGCATGGGGGAAAAATCCACCTCAACACTTACTTATGGAATTGACGGACAGAGACCGTGTGCACACATAATTCAGGGCTAGGGGGACGACGATCCGTAACGCCCCTAGACCCTAGTTTCAGAGCTTGGAGGGTAGCATAGATCCGCACCCCCAGTTCTAGTACAATGGATTGGGGGACGACGATACGTAACGCCCCAAGACCACCAGTTTCAGGGACATGAGTGGTATGCTTTGGGGGACGACAATACTTAACGCCCCAAAGTCATGGATTTACACTTCTGGCTCCAGTTAGGCGTATGAGGGGACGGTGATACGTAACTCCCCCATGCGTCAAGTTTTTCTACAGCACCAAAGATATTTTTCTCATAAAGTTTTCAGAAAAAAGGATTTCCCAGTTTAAAAGAAAAGGAACCAGTTTTCAAGGAAAGTTTTCAGAAATGCTTTAATTATAAATTATTTCATATAAATGTTCTGATTCAGTTTCTTATTTTGTAGCTCCACTCACTGAGATCCTCTGGACTCACCCCCACCACTTCCCAGTTCTTTTGCAGGATTCTTCTTTTGGTGAGCCATGTGCCGTTTTTGGAGACCCAGTTCGAAGACAAGTGTTACACTGCAGTCACTAGTCGTCGGGTCCATCATTCTAGAGCTATATTCATATAGAGTGTAGTCCTCGACATGTGTCGATGTTGTATACATATTATAATACTCTTAGCCATGTATATATATATATATATATATATATATATATATATATATATACATAAATTTGATTTCATGATCTTGCATTCAAGTTTATTTAAGCATTTAAGTTTGCATGTGTGATTCAGAAAACATTGCATAGCATTAAAATAAAAACAAGTGTTCTAGTAAATGTGATATGGGTTTAGGCAATAGTAGGGATCTATTGCTTTCCCGTAACATTCATGTACTGGGGATGTTACAAGGGCATACACTCTAACAAACTCCCACTTGCACTAAAGCCAGTTATTATGATACCCAATGCCCATCTTCTCAAGATGACGCTCCATTTGTTCTTGGCTCATTGGCTTTGTGTGTGGATCAGCTACATTGTCAGCTGAAGGTGTTTTCTGAATGACTATCTGCTCATCTCCAACATATTCTCTTAGTATGTGATACTTTTTCTGAATGTGTTTGGATTTCTGGTGCGAACTTAGTTCCTTGGCCTGTGTTATAGCCCTATTGTTGTCGCATTTTAAAGGGAACACTCATTCAATGGCTGGAACGAACTTATTTATCCAAACTGCTTCTTTTGCTGCTTCCGAAGTTGATATGTATTCTGCCTCAGTAGTGGAGTCCGCAATAGTGGATTGCTTGGCGCTCTTCCAACTGACTACTTTTCCATTACATAAGAAAATGAATCCAGAGGTTGACTTATAATCATCAGTGTTTGTCTGAAAGTCCGAGTCCGTAAACCCTTCCACTTTCAGTTCTGGTCATCCATAAATCAATATCACATTCTTAGTTCTTTTTAAGTACTTGAGAATTGCCTTGACTGCTATCCAATGACTTTCTCCTGGATCGGACTGGAATCTGCTTGTTATAGTAACAAAAAATGCGATATCCGGTATTGTACATAGCATGGCATACATGAGACTACCTATGGCAGAAACATATGGTACTTGACTCATGCGTGCTCTTTCTTGAGGTGTCTTGGGACTCATCGATCTAGATAGATGAATTCCATGCCTACAAGGCAACAAACCTCTCTTAGAGTCCCACATATTGAATCTCTTGAGCACATTTTCTATGTACACACTTTGGGACAAACCAATCATTCTTCTTGATCTATCTCTATAGATTCTTATACCAAGAATGTAGGTTGCTTCTCCCAAGTCTTTCATTGAGAATGTTTTGGATAACTATACTTTGACTGAAGTCATCATAGCGACATCATTTCCCAATAGTAATATGTCATCCACATATAATATTAGGAACGTTATGGCGCTCCCACTGACCTTTTTGTAAACACAAGGCCCATCCACATTTTTTTATGAAACCAAACGTTTTGATCGCATCATAAAATCGTAGATTCCAACTCCTAGATGCTTGCTTTAGACCATATATAGATCTTTGCAACTTACATACTTTATGACTATCACATTTAGATGTAAAACCTTCTAGTTGTTTCATATAAATTTCTTCTTCAAGAAATCCATTTAGAAAATATGTTTTTACATCCATTTGCCAAATCTCATAGTCAAAGTAAGCTGCTATAGCTAAGAGAATTCTAATGGATTTTAGCATAGCTACTGGTGAAAAGGTCTCATCATAATCAACTCATTGTTTCTGAGTATATCTTTTTGCCAATAGTCTAGCTTTATAAGTCTCTACTTTTCCATCATTTCCAATTTTTCTCTTAAGGACCCATTTACACCCATTAGGACTAATTCCTTCAGGAGGATCAACAAGTGTCCATACTTGATTGGAATACATGGATTCCATTTCCGAATTCATAGCTTCAAACCATCTAGAAGAATCAATGTCTGACATTACTTCTTCGTAGTTTTTTGGGTCATCAATATGAACCGTTTTACCAATCATAAAAGATTCAAAATCTTGTTGATTGACTATGGTATATCTCAGTGGCATGCGAGATTCCCTAAGTGATCTACGAAGTGGTTGTGTTTCTTGAGGTGCTTCTTGTTCTACTTGTTCTGGTTCCTTCTGAGGTGAGTCAATTCGTTTTCCAGAATCCTCTTCTTGAGAGACTTCCTCATCTAGGTCCACTTCTTTCCCAGTACTTCCCTCTTAAACCAAACGGTCCTCAATGAAGGTAGCATTTCTACTAACCACTATCTTATGATCAGAGGGAATGTAGAAATAGTATCCCATCGAATCCTTGTGATATCCTATGAATTGAGCTTTTTCAGATATTGAGTCTAGTTTTTCCTTAAAGACTTTCCTTATATAAGTTGGACTACCCCAAATATTCAAATATCCTAAATTAGGACGTTTCCCATACAATATCTCATATGGGGTTTTGGGCACAGATTTGATCGGAACTCTATTTAGAACATGCAAGGCTGTTTGGAGAGCATATCCCCCAAAGGACGTCGGTATATCAACAAAACTCATCATGGAATGTACCATATCCAATAGGGTACGATTTCTCCTTTCAAAGACACCGTTATGCTGAGGTGTGTAAGGAGGTGTTACCTGTGACACTATTCCATGTTCCTTGAGACAATCTTGAAATTCGGTACTTAAGTATTCTCCTCCACGATCAGATCATAGATTTTTAATACTTTTTCCCAATTTATTTTTCACTTCATTCTTATACTCTTTGAACTTTTCAAAAGTTTCTAACTTATGTTTCATTAGGTACAAATACTCAAATCTTGAACAATCGTCAGTGAAAGTAATAAAGTATTGAAAACCACATTTGGCCACTATACTAAGTGGGCCGCATACATCAGTATATATAAGTTCCAAGGTTTCTTTGACTCTTTCATTTTGTCATACAAAAAGTGATTTGGTCATTTTTCCTTTGAGACATGATTTGCAAGTTGGATAAGGTTCTAAACCTAATGAAGGAAGTAAGCATTCCTTCTCCAATTGTGAAATTCTTTTCTCTCCAATATGACCTAATCTTAAGTGCCAAAGGAATCTTGAATTATGATTATCTCTTGGTCTTTTATTGTTATTATATTTAATTCTTTGTTATGATTCTCATTCATTTGCAAGATATACAATCCATTTACTTTTAGTGCAACACCAATAAATTTATTCAAATAATAAATATTGCATTTCTCATTGATAAAATGAAATTCATAATTACATTTTGTCAATACTGGAATGAAAATAATGTTCCTTATTGCACTAGGAAAATCTAAAACTTTATCTAATAAAATTAAATGTGTTGATGGCATAGGAAGTTGACATGCCCCTAAACTGGTTGCAGAGACAAGTCTTCATTCCCAACTTTCAAGACCACTTCTCATTTCTTAAGTAACCTTTTACTCTTTAGAATCTGCGGAGACATACAAATATGTAAGGTCGCAGCAGAATCTAAAATCCATGAATGAGATATGGAACTTATTCCAAGATCCATTTCAATAACAAAGAACGAGGACGTACCTTCCTTTTGCTTTTCAAGCTCGCAAGGTACCGAGGATAATTCCTATTCCAATGTAATTTCTTCTTGCATAGAAGCACTAATTTTGGGCCTTCTTTCCTTATTTTTCTTCGATATGCATCCAGTGGGCTTAGATTTCTTAGAGACTTGTTTATTACCATTTCCCTTTTTCTTGCCCTTGTGATGACCAGAGATAACAAGAACAGCCCCTTTATCATTTCCCTCAACCTTCAAGATGTTTTCAACCTTTTCATAGGTCTGTAATGAGCCATGAAGCTCACTAAGTGAGATAGTTGACCTAATCAACTTATTCATATTGAAGTTGGAAATGAAGCCCGTGAAGGCGGGGAGTCAATGATTGTAGGATCAAATCCATTTTAACCTTGAACGTTAGTCCTAGATCAAATGTATCAATTTGATCAATCAAATTGATCATTTGGAGCACATGATCAGAGACTGGAGTCCCATCCTTCATCTTTATCCTGAATAACTTGCTAGTAATGTAGGGGTTTTAAGGGGTATCACCGG
Organism: Zanthoxylum bungeanum; assembly: GCA_019454045.1. Taxonomy (NCBI): domain Eukaryota; kingdom Viridiplantae; phylum Streptophyta; class Magnoliopsida; order Sapindales; family Rutaceae; genus Zanthoxylum; species Zanthoxylum bungeanum. The sequence goes on along the minus strand of SKCR01015057.1, from coordinate 44,843 downwards.
GTAACGCAGCGGAACGCGGAAAATCAAAATTTTCCGATTTTAAAATTTTTTCTTGAACAATTAAAATAAACTTATTTATTTTAATTACTCAATACTTAAAATCTGAAATTTGAATTTTTTACCCAAGAAATCATATTTCTTCTTAATTATCGTAAATGCATAATACTTTCCATTTTAATCATTTCAGTCCTAAATTATTCAAAACAAACTTAGGTGATTTTCAATCACAACCAAAATGATTTGTACATCAAATATACAGGAAAATAAAATTCTGAAAACTTTTTCCAGATTTATCATTAATTACAAAATTACCCCAAAATTTTACATTTTGATCATTTTGGTCCTTAAATTGTCAAATAAAATTTTGAATGAATCCAAATCAGTACCAAAATGATTTAAACATGTCATACACAACAAAATAAAATTGCAACTCAAAACCACAATTTCTTGCAAATTACCGTGAGCCCCTCCAAGTTTCCAACTTGTGCATTTTAGTCCAATCTTGTTTAAAACAAGTAAAGATGAAATCCAATCATCACCAAACTTAATATACATCATATATACATCATTACACAACATATATATGAAAATTCAAAGGGTATAAACCCTAATTTTGAAAAATCATCAATATGATCAAATTACACCAAATTAAACAAATCCAAAGTTTCAATCAAGTCTCTATCACACCAAACAAGTCTCACCACTTTGAAATAACTCTAGAAAAATTCTAGGTCATCAATGAGTGGCCCAAAAACTCTAGAATGGCAACTAGATCATCAAATGATCAAAAGAATGCTTAATAACACCTTATAAGCTTTCTTTAAGTATCATACATGCAAACACCCATGATCAAAACTTCCAACCACCAAAAACATAAACAAGAATGAGTAGAAAAAACTAAGAACTACACATGCTGTAGCCATGGATGAAAGGAACAAATTACCCTATAATGAAAGGTTGGAAATACTTACTAAATCCTTGCATTTTCTTGATTTGAATCTTGTTCCTTCACTTTTTCTTCTCATAGTGTTTTGTTTCTTTTGAAAGTATAGACAAGAGTTTGCAAATGAAAAAATTTTAACACTTTAAATACTTAGGGTTAATGGCCGAAAAATGCTAAGTGTAAAGGAAAAAGATATTTTCAATTTTTAACTTATTAAAACAAATATCTAAGTTATCAAAACCATTTTGATAACCATTTCCTTTAATGCAGAAGTCAAAAAATATACACTTGTTAATCATTTCCTAACTTTATCATAATGGTAGATATTTATATTTTAATTACTTTAATCATATAACAATTAAATAATTAAATAATTAATTAAATACAAATATATCAAATATATGTATTATATTTACTTTAAATATCTCAAATACATATATTAATGATATATGTCCGAATCATGATTTGATAATTAATTAATGTGTATTTAATAATATCAATTATTAAACACAAATACACACTAATTAAGAAATGACGGTTCGACCCCTAATGTATATATCTTTCGTTTAACAGTTAAACGATTTATATAATAATCATCATTATTTATAATAGTTGCCCTAGTGTTTTACGAGTATATTTCATTAGTGAGACTCTCTAGATTCAGGCATATTCGTCACAAAATCCAATTTCGTGTCCATAATCTACCCACCCGTAAATTATGACGACCATAGATAAACTAGTTGAATTATACAGGTCGAGGTCATTGCATACGTATAATCCCTCCATCACAGGTATCCGGATTATCCCAGAGATATAGATATAAACGTCAAATCTCTATAGGGATAATCCCATTCACATATGTATTAGCAATCTCTAAATAACACTCGGAACTTACTTTCGAAGTATACCATGACCATGGATTTAACAGATTGCTAATCACATATGGACTACCTATGCTCTATACACAAAACTGACGGATTCTATCTTAACACACACAGGATATCATGAGGATCGGCCCACACCCAACGAACAGGCGAAGGTCTGATCTCAATAGATCGGTGACATGACGGCCATCTAAGTGTGGAAGATGTCTCATACATCCACAGTGGTAGGCCAAGTTGAAGGACCACTATGCTACTCAACCCGAGAAGATTCTTATTGACGTTGGTGTACCATCCATTAAGAATCTTCGGTGAGTCATTAAATGTTTATCCACTATAAACACCTACACATCTATACGAGTCTCCCAAGACTCATAGTTCATTGGGATAAACCATCGGACCAAGTCTCGATATACGACATGTACTGGTCTCAACGAATTTAACTAACCGACCCGTGTTAGTAAATCTTGACCAAGAACTTTATTTGATAATATATTTGTAGTAGTGAAACTTCCCAATGTCAATTACAAACTACTTTGTAACTGCACACTACATTATATATTATCAGGTCTTTATCTAATATATACATATCACTAAATCAGATTTAGTTTCAATCTAATCGTAATTAGATCAAATACGTATATAAAAACAAGAGGTGAAACCACTAAGTAAGTAATATTATGGAAAAAGAGATTGTTCGTATTCATGAATCAGACATAAATACGATCCGAATTGGCGCTCTGAGCACCAGCCTCAACAATTTCTCCCACTTGCTCTAGTGCCAATCCATGGTATCATATACACATCTCAATGTGTATCGTATGCCCATGGCCCTCAAGAGCTCATATAGCACTCAAGAGGTAGGCAACAAGAAGTAGGTCTGCTATGACATATTGAGTTTGTCCAAAAAACCCAATTGTTTCCTTAGGCAACATCATTCATATTTTTTAGATCCTAAGTTATACATTAATATGACTCAGATGCAACATCAATATTGTGCTACAGCTACTAAGTTGTCCAAGTATTTGTGGATCAAATCTAAAATACTATATAGACAACCGCAATCACAATATCAATGTGAAAACTTCTAATTTATAAGGTCACTATGCAACTTCATAAGTCAATATTTTATAAGTTGCATCTAACTCCACTCACAAAGTAGAATCATTTGTGACACTCCCACTTCATCTTTTTTTACTCTATATGAAGAAGACTGTCTAACGTCATAATTAGTCTCAAAACTAATATGACCCTAATTGTTGCAGACTCTATGCTCCATGAATTAGAAACTCGTTCTTAATATCTCAAAGATCACAAAGAATATGTTTCTAGATCCATCCTATGGTATATAGGTATCAAAATAACTCGTAACAATTACGATTAAATCGATATCTTTAATCGCATATAATAAAGTATTCATTATGTCATCATCACATGATACATAAGATTGATTAGACATTCTAATCAATATCTCTTTCGAAAAAGAAATCGTCATTTACGAAAGATGAATACTATACATTAGACACACATTAAACTGTCAAACAGTTATACTAATTGTCATACAAATAGCCTTGTTGTGTCCTTTATTAGATCATATCTAATGCCAAACTAATATGAGTATCTCACAAGTCTTTTAGTTTTATATCTTATATAAAACTTTATATCAAATATAACAGAGACAACTCCCACTGTTTTCACGGAGTAAAGAAGACTTAGGTAAACCTTTTACCTTAAAAACATCTCATTATTACCATAATAATGATAATGTCGTTAGAATATATAACACTAGAAAGTAATTTGTACGCTCCCACTAACCCTTCTGTCACATATGTATTCTCTATATTTTGATAAAATCAGACAATCTGACTGATATCAAAATTAGAGAACACATATTTCCAGAAGGCTCACTCGAGTCTACAATAGGCTCTATAATCTAGTATATCAAACTGCAATCTCAGCAAAACACAAACTCTAGGGCCATTCCAGAATGTACTCTTCAAACAAAGAAATCACGACAGATCGTTTCATCTTATTAATTATGTAGTTCCATTTATAGTTTATCACTCTTATATTTGACTTCATTAAGTCAAGTATTTTACACAATAGTCAACATCCAATGTTACACACAAAGTAATAAAACAATTTTATTATTCGGGATCGTAGAAAAGATATTCTATCAAATAGAATACAATATTCTATTAAATAGAATAAATGATAAACTTTTACTTATACCTCTGAGGCGCAAGTACTTTCAATTATATAACCATTATACAAAAGAAAGATTCAAATCTCAAACATTTTAAAGATTCAAATTTTCTACCTATACATATCATATACGTAACTGTAGAAACTAATGGAACATTAATTAAAAGGATGAATTAATGTTACTGAAGCATATCCCAAAAAGTATTGAAACTAATTCGGTAACACTCAATATCAAACAAATCAAATTATATAAGATTCGATTACTCCCACTGACCAATTCCATCAAGATGGAATCGTGGAAGAATTATATTGAGTAAGAATCATATTCACGGAATAATTTTAGAACTAATTGCCATAAATTCATACATTGATCATATCAAAGATCTTTAAACAATTCAAAGACTTGTTATGAATTTTAAGGATAAAGTTTTCAAAACTTCAGATCGAATATCTTTGAACTAGTCAAATATGTCCTATCTTCGTTTCATTAGAACATATTGAAAGTTCTTGAATCTTTCAAGACGTTCAATATGTGTTCTTTCATAAACACGTAACTAAGTTATGACAATTCATCAACTAAGTTATGAAGTAAAGAAAACTACCTTAAGCAATTATACAATTCATTAAACTACATACATCTAATGTATCAGTTAAATAAATTTTATGCTCCAATGACAATCATTGGTTAAATGAGATTTAATCACATTCCCGAATACAATATTCATTAAATGGATAAGAATATGTGGTGTGATCTCATATCAGACCATCCTTTACTATACAGAATAAGCATCTAATGCTTAAGTGATGAAATCTAATAAAGTACTGTTCTAAATTATTTACTTTACCGAATATTTTCTTAATGTTTATCTCTACGTCAATAGACAACTAGTTTTATTAAAATATATATAAAAACTGTTTATAAAGAACAAGTAACTATCCAATAGTCGCAAGTTCTGATATCAAATATCAAAACAATCATTAAATAATATTTTAAATAACTAAATGGGAGATCTGGTATCCAATACCTATAGTTGTCATATTGTGAGAATCAATATTTCCTATACACAACTATACATATCTCATTTCTTTAGCTTTATAATTTGCCTTCAATTATGCATAAAAATTGAAAATAATTGATTAGTAAACTGTGTCAGACACATTACCTCTAAAGGCAACTAAAGCTAAGAAACGTCATTATCAGATAAACAAATACCTAATGGGGTTTTCTTAATTCCAATCAAGAATCTAGAGACATGAACAGATTCGTGTCAATTCTTACTGCACAAGAAACTATTCTCTCTACCAAATAATATCCTAAAATGGATATCAATATAAATTATCTATCATGACTTAGTAACTAAGTCACTAACCATCTTGATTTTCAAGAAAATCGGAACAACAGTTCCTGATAGTTTTGAATAATTTAATAATATCCAAGCCTACTTTAAATCTAGAACCTTTTCTAGAAATCTGCAACCATAAGGAATGTCAGAAAACATATACAAATAATTTGCATGCAGTGGATTAAAAGTTCAATTCTATCAACAATATACAATAAGGAAAACATAAGCGGTAATTTTCATAATATTACACACTGCCTTAGTTACAGACTGTTAACCCAGCAGTGCCTCCCACTACTTTACATAATACCGTAATCCCCAATGGAAAATGGGAATCCAATAATTAAATTGAATTCCATAGTGAGAAATGGACCCCATGAATATATTTCGACTCACAGCTTTGGCACGTTCTCGCCTACGTATATTCACAGGTAGTGTATGACACAAAAATTGACGACGCTGTTCTAGGCTCGTAGCCTAGTCGGGAGTACGGAATAGACCACGGGAAAACTAAATCGGAGAAATAACATGGAGTCGCCACCCAGTGTGAACTGTGAAAATGATTTAAGGCCGCACTCACCCCTCGCAAGGGAAGACCTCAAACCGTTGGGTTCGGAATGGTCCCTTACTTATGCCACTTGTAATGAACAGATTTATGTAATAATATAACTGAGTCTACGTAACAACAACCTACATCTAAGTTTGCATACGACCTATATCTAAGTTGCATGTATGAAAGTAAGTCGGAATAACGGCAAGCACACAATCTCATGCATACATTAAATTGCTAAGCATGGTAATGTAAATAAATAATAATCTAAACATAAATGTAGAAGAGACATAATCAAGTTCCTAATGCAAAAGAAATAACTAAATCATGCTTGGAAATAATCAACTAATCATGCATAAAAAATAACATACTAAACAACCTAATCATGCATAAAAAATAACATATTATTTCTAATAAACAACGAATAAACAAAAATTTGGATGAAACGAAATATGTGTGTCTCTCAAGCGGTACGTGGCATTGTATCTCGAGTACAGACCGCACTACCGTCCATTCGGATTCGGCTACGGAATTTACGTCCGGGTTTCCATCCGATATACCACAAGAGAGAACACATATTTCATTCATCCCATGGCCATAGCATACATTAACCAACAATACTCATGCGAAGAAGTATTAACAAATAATAGAAAATAAGCGGAAGTAAATATAAAATGGTGCCCTCAGGTCTAACCTCTTAAGTCGTCTCTTGGAAGTGTGTTACACGGTTGTCGGAAGGGTTGATGCTCCGCAACCTTTCCGATTTACTGGTTCGTTGTTTTCCTTCGTTGCTTCTCTGTTTTGGGCTGCTATTTGCTCATTGTTTCTGCGGTATTCGGGCTGTGTTTCAAGGCAGAATTTTTGGTAATATAAGGCAGTTTACTGGGCAGAATTTTCAGTGGTAATAGAGGGATTCACTGGGCAGATTTGCTGTGATAATTGGGCAGTTTACTGGGCTGTTTTTTAGTGGTTAAAATGAAGTTTAAGGGGCTGTCTTTCTCGGTAATGGCTGGGCAGTTTGAAGTATTTTCTGGGTAGTTTTTATGTGGTTTTTGTGGCGTTTTCAGGGAGTTTGCTGGGCAGTTTAGGCGTGAAAGTCAGGGGCTGTGTGAGGGCTGTTTGCGTGAAGGTTAGGGGTTGTGTTGAGGGCTGTTTGCGTGAAGGTTATGGGCTTTGTTGAGGGATGTGGCGTGAAGGTTTGTGACGTGAATGGGCAGTGTGAGGGCTGTTATTTGTGTTGAATGGAGGGCTTATGTAAGGGGTTTTGTGCGGCAATGCATGGGAGTTTTGGAGTGTTTTTTGGTTGCGGTAATTTGAGATTCTTGGAGACTATAGGCGTGAATCAACTAGGGTATGAAGAGTTGGTTTTGGCTTCTTTTTATAGGCAAAGGTTGGGTTATCCTTATGCGAATAGGGAAAAGATTTTATGTAATTATGGGGATATCTTCTAATTAGTGCGCTATAAGGAAAAATCTATTTAATTAGGGATGTGATTTAATTTGATTTGATTTATTCTCTTTTGATTAGGGATATGATTTAATTGAATTAGGAAAGTGTTTGATGAGATTTGATTTGAATCTTTTAATTTGGGAAGGTGATTTGTCTTGATTTTAGTATGTGTTTAATGTGTGATTTTGTTATTTTGGAATGCTTTGGGCGTGGCTTTGGTCTTCTAAGGCGTGAGTTTGGTCCATTTTGGTGGGCTTGGTGTGTAGCTTGGTGATGTGTGGGCTTGGTGTGTGACTTGCGGGGGTTTGGGCCAATGATAAATTTTAAAACAGAGGTCCAACGAGCGAACCAACAGCTAAGCAAACGAATTTAGTCCAACAACTTAAAGAGGTAGTATCTCCATGTGAGACTCATCATCGGGACTTATATGCAAAAATGCAGTACCTACAGTCGCCCCCACTTTGATGGGACTTGTTCAGTGTGTGACAATGACAATCCTATCAAAGTTATGCAATATATTTTTACTTACCTGGCTCACCAACTGCCACCTGACTTGCCTGCTGCTTCGAACTGAGTTGATGACGCAGTGGGCCTCGACCCTGGGACGCATCTCAGAACTGCAACTGATGATATAGTGGGTCCTCGACCCTGGGACGCATCCCAAAACTACAACTACTGATACAGTGGGTCCTCGACCATGAGATGCATCCCAATAACTGTAACGGACAACGGGGGCCTCGACCCTGGGACGCATCCTAATACCGCTGACAATGTGGGCCTCGACCCTGGGACGCATCCCAAAACTGATGATGAAGTGGGTCCTCGACCCTGGGACGCATCCTGAAACTACAACTGATGATGCATTGGGCCTCGACCTTGGGACACATCTCAGAACTGCTGACAATGGGGGCCTCGACCTTGGGACACATCCCAATACCATTGACAATATGGGCCTCGACCCTAGGACACATCCCAAAAATGATGATGATGTGGGCCTCGACCCTGGAACGCATACCCAAAACTGATACTGATGCTGATGTGGTGTTACATACCAACACACTGTACTGTTTCTCACGAGATAATCCTGATAGCTAAACATATTTTTATCCTTAACGGATGATTCGTGTCGAAACCATAGAACCTTCAAAGTACTTAATACACTCAAATCCGCTCATCTGAATGAGTGATCTGAACTAGACTCCTTGTGTGTGTGTGCCAATGCTCTTTCGCAGCTTAATCCTTAAGTAAGCCAACTCGATGATTTTGTCTCAGAGAATTGGATCAGTGGGTCTAACCAACCGAGATGTCTTAATCTTACTCTGTGATTACTTTCTCGTACTCAACATGATATGGTTTTCTGCTTCTTTTCTTTTGTCTCTTTCTTTTCTTTCTTTTCATTTTGAACTTTTTTTTTCTCTTTTCTTTTTCTTTTTCTCTTTTCTTTTTTTATTTTTTTTTCGACACACCTACCCTTTAAGGTAGCATTTCTCCTCATGGTGGTCCTAATACTCGCCCATGGGTAGCTTCACGCTTATCAGTTATAGGTGGTCTATTTTTTTTTCTTTTTAGAGACTTTTCCTTTGTTTCCAATCATATCATTTATCGTAACATAAGTAAGCCAGGATGGACATCTAGGCAAACGGTCATTCACTGATCCGCCATCTCTTCAACTAGTTATCTCGCCGACCACTCAGGCTTCTACTACTAAATCCTATAATCGAGTGCTCGTGAGTCTAGCCGAGATCAATCCACTCAGAATACCAGATGAGAGCACATCTCGCACTTATCGTTTCTAAGGTTTCACCCTACAGCAAACAATTTCATCACCGGACATATGCCTAACCATCAAAGACTTCTCTCTCTCTCTCTTTTTTTTTTTCCACTCCACTGGAATTTTTCCTTTCAACCGCTTATAATGTGGGCCTCGCCCCCTGGGATTCCTTTCCCGAAACTGATACTGGTGTGGGCCTCAACCCTGGGACTCATCCCTAAAACTGGAACTGATGCGGGCCTCATCCCTGTGATTCATCCCCGAAACTAATATTCATGTGTTGTTGCTTCTGGTTGGCTTCCATTTGCCACTTTCTTCTTTTCTTCTTTGAAACCTGTGAATACAAAACAAAACAAAACAAAACAAAACAAAACAAAAGAATGCAAATACGTTACGTGTATGCATGCATGCATGAATGGATTTCCTATTCCGTTGGGTTAGGTCTTCTGCCAGTCCTATTGGTGATCGCTCGACCTTCTCTTCCTAAGGAAAAATACTGCTTCAATCTGTCCACGTTGATCGGCTCGGTGAACTCGTTCCCTTCCAAGTCTGACAGCCTCACTGCCCCATTTCCCATTACTTTCTGGACTATGTAGGGTCCTTCGCAGTTAGGTCTGAACTTTCCTCCCGGGTCTGTCGTCGACGGCTTTGACTACTTAAGCACCAGATCACCTTTTTCTGATCTTGGTAGGATGCACCTTCTTGTTGAATGCTCGAGCCAACCTCTTCTGGTATAACTGCATATGACACAATGACTTCATTCTCTTCTCATCTAGCAGTGCCAACTGTTCAAATCTCTGCAAGGCCCATTCTTGTTCAGATAACTCTATTTCTGCTAATACCCGCATGGACTGTATCTCAACTTCCACTGGCAGTACTACTTCCATTCCGTAGACCAAATAGTAAGGCGTGGCTCCCGTTGCTGTTCTCACCAAAGTTCTGTACCCCTACAGGGCATACGTTAGCTTGTCGGCCCAATCTTTGTAGTTTTCCGTCATCTTGGCTAACATATTCTTTATTATTTTATTGGCTGCCTCGACTGCCCCATTTGCCTGCGGTCGGTAAGGTGACGACTTGTGATACCCTATCCCGTACTTCTATAGTATTACCTTTGTTTCTCCTTGGAACTGGACTCCATTGTCTGTGACCGCATGATGCGGCATTCCATATCGACATATGAGATTTTGGGCTATGAACTTTGCCATCGTCTTGGCTGTTACATTGCGAAATGACTCGGCTTCCACCCATTTTGAAAAGTAGTCTACTGCCACTACTATGAAGCGATGTCCGTTCGATGCGTGCGGTCGAATCTCTCCGATCATGTCAATTCCCCATACTGAGAAGGGCCATGGCTCTGATAACCCATGCAAATCTGTGTGTGGCAAATGGTTTAAGTTACCATGCGCCTGACAATTGTGACAATGCTTTACCAGCTTCGCGCAGTCGGCTTCCATGGTCGACCAGTAGAAACCTTGTCTGACTATCTTACGGGATAAATTCAACCCATTCATGTGCGGTCCACATACTCCGGCATGCACTTCTTCCATTACTTTCTGAGCCTCTTCTTTTCTTAAGCACTTCAACTGAATGCCATTCGCTTGCCTCTTGTATAGTTCTCCCTTCAAACTCATATACTGAGAAACCAACTTCTGGATGGCTATCCTGTCCTTTCTGCTTGCAACTTCTAGGAATTCCCCGTGTTCTAAGTATCGCTGAATGTCATAGTACCAAGGTTTCCAATCATCGACTTCTACTTCTAAGATTCTTTCTATCTCATAAACTAGTTTGCTCGCCGTTGTCAACACTAGAGGTCTCATTACCAATTTCTCCGAATTTTCCCAAGTTGCGACAAGTGTAGCTAATGCGTCTGCCATTTGGTTCTCTTCTCGCGGCGAGTGCTGGAATTTACAATCGGGGAGGGCTTGTGCCAAATTCCTGAGGTGGAATAAGTAGGGTTTCAACCGTTCTTCTTTCAATTCCCATTCTCCTTGCAGTTGTCGGACTACTAACATCGAGTCTCCGTAAACTTCCACGTTCTTAGCTTTCAAGGCTATCAATGCCATCAATCTGAAGGCGCATGCTTCATACTCAGCCATATTGTTGGTTACTCCGAACTTCAACCTCTTGGCCATAGGTAGTGTTTCTCATTCAGGGGTTACTATCACAATTTCTATTCCGGCTCCTTTGCAGTTCACTGCTCTGTCAAAGTACATCTTCCATCCTTGGACTGTTATATCTTGGATTTCCTCGTCCGGGAACTCAAACTTGTATTGATCTATTCTATCAGTTGTAATGCCAGGAACTCTGCGATGGCTCGCCCTTTGATTACTTTGGAAGTGAGGTACTCAATATCGAACTCTGTCAGCAACACCAACCATCTGCCTAATTTCCCAACTAGCGAAGGCACTGAATGCAGATACTTCAAAGGATTCTCCTTTGCTACCACCTGGATCTTGTAAGATTGGAAGTAATGACGTAACTTTCTGGACGCCCACACTACTGCCAAATAAATATTCTCTACTTCTTGATAGCGAGCTTCGTACGGAAGCATCTTCTTACTAAGGTAGTAGACTGCGTGCTCTACCCTGTTTCATCTACTTGTACCATCATTGCCCCCAGCGCTTCGGGTTCAATGGCCAAATATAATACCAAAGGTTTGTCCAGTATTGGAGGTTTCAAAACAGGAGGTTTCACCAAATATTCTCTGATCTTGTCGAAGGCTTATTGGCATTGCTCATTCTATTTCACTGGCTGGTCCTTTCTTAGAAATTTGAAGATAGGCTCACATACAGACTTCAACTTGGCGATGAACCGACTGATGTATTGAATTTTCCCGAGGAATGCTCTAACTTCTTTCTCTGTCTTTGGTGCAGACATTTCTATAATCGCCTTGATCTTCTCAGGGTCTACTTCTATTCCGCTCATTCCAATTGTGTGTCCCAGCAGCTTGCCTGACGTTACCCCGAACACATATTTCTTGGGATTTAGCCACAAGTTGTATTTGTCGACTCGTTCAAGGAACTTCTCTAGTGCTTCTATATGTCCGCTTCTTGTCTCTGATTTCACCATCATGTCATCCACATATACCTCAATCTCCTTATGCATCAAGTCATGGAATAACGTGGTTGCCATCCGCTGATAAGTGGCTCCTTCATTCTTAAGCCCAAACGGCATCACCTTGTAGCAATATGTACCCCATTCTGTGACAAAGCCAGTCTTATGTTTGTCTTCTTCGGCCATAAGAACCTGATTATATCCTGAGAACCCATCCGCGAACGAGTACATGGCAGATAAAGCCGCACTATCAACTAGCACATCTATATGGGGTAAAGGAAAATCATCATTTGGGCAAGCTTTGTTGAGGTCTCTGTAATCCAAGCACATTCTGACCTTTCCATCCTTCTTCGGCACTGGCACAATGTTTTCCAACCACTCAGGGTATTTCACCACTTCTAGAAATCCCACATCTATATGTTTCTTGACTTATTCTTTGACCTTCTCGGCCCACTCAGGTCTCATCCTTCGGAGTTTCTGCTTTAACAGCTTCATATTTGGATAAGTCGGTATCATATACTGGGCGATACTTCTGTCTACCCCGGGCATGTGCTCATAGGACCAAGCGAATACTTTGGCATATTTGACTAATATTTCTTCTAATTTCTTCCGCTCTTCAGAGGTAACCTCACTCGCAATTAAGACTTCCTTGGGGCTTTCAAGCGTACTAAGGTTGAATACGTTTGTTATGGTTGAGTTGATGTCAAATATACTCAAGTCATGCAAATTGAAAGGGAGAGACTCAAACAAGTAAGCGAAATGAATGTCTTTATTGCTAGCAGATGTAGGAATACATTCGAATAAATCAGAGAGATAAACATCTTCATCCTCTGCAGATGCTTCATCCCCCACAGTCGGGTCTTCCTTGGTTTTCTTATTCTCCTCGAGGGTCAGGCTCTCCAGCTTCATCAACTCTTCCTCCCACTTCTCTTCCTCCTTTGTAACTTCTGATTCCAGTGGTTTCTCACCCATCACATCCTAAAAGATCTCAAATCCGGGCACCATGACCCCGTTGACTTCCACTAGTTCAGGTTCTCCTTGATATCCCGTTGCCTTCACAAAGCATTCCGTCAACTTCAACCCTTTCTGCTTAGCCTTCAGCTCATCCTCATCAGCCTTTAATCCCAAACCCCTCCGGGTGGTCTACCCCTTGAAGTCGGGCAATACTCCTCCGACATCTGAGCCTGTGCCTGGCTCGAACTTCATTTTCTTCATGATCCTCGCCACCTTAGGATCTACCCACTCCTCAAAGGTTGCCGACACTTGGAACCTCGTGAAAGGTTGTATTTCCATAGCGGCCACAATATTGTCTACCTCAGCTCGGATGGTGAAAATTTCTCCCCCGTACGGAAACTTAATAACCTGATGCAGAGTGGAGGGCACGCCCCAAGCTTGTGAAACCATGGCCTTCCCAACAATAAAGAAAAAGTGGCCGGGATATCCAGCACTGTGAACTCAACCTCATCCTCAATTGGGCCCACTTTGACCATCGCAGCAAAAGTACCCTCAACTCCCCGCTTGCTATCATCATAAGCCTTGATAGTCATATTGGAGGGACTCAGATCCGTCTTCTTTATACCCAGCCTCCCCAAAATCTTCAATGGGCAAACATTGATAGATGAGTCATCATCCACCATTACACAAGACGTCTTCTTACCTCTCACTTCAGCTCTTATGAATAATGGCCTGTTATGATTTCTCCCCTCCGCCGGGAGTTCCTCCTCAGAAAAAGTTATCAATTGTAAAGCTTCTTTTTGTACTGATCCCACAAACATCGCGGGGTTAGGATCCTCCGACATTCTTATCTTGCTCAAGGCATCAACCATGGCCCGTCTGTGCTCCTGCGATGCACACAACAACTCCTAAATGCTTAACTGTGCTCGTGTTTTCTTTAACTGACGCAACACCACATCTCATTCGGCATTATCTCCGTTCTCTGCCACTTCTCTACCTTTTACCAACACTTCCTTGCCCTTTTCTGCGGTATCATTGTAAAAGCGTCCACTGCACGTCATTCCTTTTACCTCCTCTTCATCACTGCTCGAGAAGTCTTCCCAGAAAATCTTCCTTAGCTCTGTTTCATCCTCACTACTACTATCGCATATCCCCAGGCAAAAGGCTTGGTGGTCAAAGGTTTGAAGGACGAAGCTTTCTGGCAGGCCGGAGCCAATCATGTAGGTAGGTGGTGGGACAGAGTGATAGTTAGGCAGGGGGTTCCGTTGTGTGTTGGGTAGCTCCTTTTCGGGGTCGGGTATTTTGTAGGAATCAATGAGGTCTTAGATCTCATGCCGGAGGCGAGAACATCTGTTGGTGTCATGGCATTTTTGCTGGTGGTAGTGGCAATAAAGGTTTGGGTTGAGATTTGGGGGTAGAAGGTGCCGAAATGGTCTAGTCTCCAAGGGTTTTAGGAATCCTTGCCTTGTCAACTTCTCCAACACTTTAGAAAAAGGCCCACCCAGGTTAGAAAAATGCCGGTTTCTGATAGCGGCAACCTCGGCAGAAATGGGCTTGGCTCCCGATGGTCCTCCCACAGTCCTCATGTTCAAGCCATAAAACTTTCTATTCTCTGCTTCTTCTTCCTCGATATCCATGATAGTCTCCCTCAACTGTCGAAAATCCGTAATCATGGAGGTCATCCTCCTCAGCTTGCCATAGATTGAGGGCTTGGTGCCCTTGATAATAATTTTGATCTGGTCATTCTCTGAGGGTCGAGTCTGTATTTTCAAAAGATGGCTTCTCCAGCGGTCCACGTAATCCTTGAAGCTCTCCTCCGGCTTCTGCTTGGTATTCTCCAAGTCACGAAGCGACAAGTCGATCTCCAAATCTGTTACGTACTATGCTAGAAAGGCCTCTGCCAACGCCCTCTAGTCATTTTTGACCTTCCTCTCGAGGCTGTGATACCATACCACGGGTGCCCCCTCAAGCAACATCCCAAACATCTTCTGGACCTGACGTTTCGACAAACCCACTAAACTCATCACCGAGACATACTACCGGAGATGGACCCTCGGATCCCCGTTCCCATTAAATTTGGCTATGTCAGGCATTTTGAATTGAGCCGGCAACTGTTCCTCAAACGTCATTGCCTAGTATTCTAGCAGATCCTCATGTTTGCCGCTCATCTTACGGGTGACTGACTCCACCTGATCGCGGAGTTTCTGCAATTCGGCCTGAGACCCGACTATCCTTCCTGCGGCATACTCAGCCATGTCATCGTCGAAGAAAGGATATCATCATTCAGCCTGTTCGGAGGGTCCTTACGCCTCTCATTCTCAGAGCTTCCCCTAGCACGGGGCACAACCATATTAGCCATAGCAGTGGTCAAAGCTTATAGTTGCTCGGTAACCTTAGTGAGACTGTTTTCCAGCTGATCCATACGGGATACCTCATTCTCTGATTCACTCACGTTGGTTAATGGTCTTTTGACGAGTCTTCCCTCTTCCCTAACCCAACAGATATCTATGATGTCTTTTAAAACTGCGAGTCAACATGTATGCGTGCGATGCATGGGATGTATAAGTCGACCCATTATCATTTCGAAGCATTCAATCATACTATTGCGCGGTGCAAAATTTTCCCAGTTGAAAAAGGCCCAACATGTTTACACTTTTACGATAACATGGCTAAACGACTTCAAATGATAAGGGGCCTAAACACAAAGTGGCCCATCGGCATTTTAGAAGTTTTTGGCCCAATTTCCATAAAGCACGGACTCATCCCAGTTTAAATGGCCCAACAAGCCCATACCTCATGACAAAAGGTCCAACTGAATCCAAATGACGACGGTCCTAAACGCAAACACAAATGGATAGTTTTTATTAGTCCTACAACTACAGTTCATGTGTGGGTTTATAGGGGTATAGACAAAGGCTCTCTCCGGCGAAGGATAGCCCACAACTAGGACTCCCCACTCAAGGGTTCGAGCGACCAAGTGAGCGCACCTTTTTTATACGCTAAGGTACGTGCTAATGAGTTATGGTGCGTGACTGACTGTCAAATGGATTTCTCATTGTAGATTCCCAGAGGGAGGGTGGAACGAACTCTCTTAAATACCCAAGCCTCTTAGGCTCTTATCGCCTTGGTGACATGAATAAACAACAAGTCCTCCAAATTAGTCCATCACAGTAAGCTTCGAGTAAATGATTATCTAGGTGCCTTCACGGCTTTCCCTTATAGAAAGGTAGTGAATGAAGGAAGACACCAAACCATTACCAAGCTCTATTGATGCCTTTGATTAAACCCCTTCAACCCACGGTAGACACGGTTAACTAAAGCACAAATCACAATCATTACAAGATATTATTTCGGGGCCAATTCTCTATCCCAGTGGAGTCGCCAGACTATAAGACACAGAAATTGACGACGCTGTTCTAGGCTCGCGGCCTAGTCGGGAGTACGGAATAGCCCACGGGGGAACTAAACTGGAGAAATAACATGGAGTCGCCACCCAGTGTGAATTGTGAAAATGATTTAAGGCCGCACTCACCCTTCGCAAGGGAAGACCTCAAACCGTTGGGTTCAGAATGGTCCCTTACTTATGCCACTTGTAATGAATGGATTTATGCAATAATATAACCGAGTCTACGCAACAACAACCTACATCTAAGTTTGCATATGACCTATATCTAAGTTTGCATGTATGAAAGTAAGTCGATGTTGGTTTCTATGATTAGTCCCAAGATCATAATGAACAAAGAAATACGAATGAATAACGAAGAAGAGTGGCAGAAACACACTTACATCGATCGGTTTAAGGATGCATTGATCAACAAAAATTTTTCCTCCAAGCAGTCCAAGAATTCGGCCAAGGTAGTCCACAATCCTCCAAACTTTGTTTTGTCTTTCCAAGCTCTTGAATAGGTTTCCCTAATCACCTTGTATGATCCCTTGAAGAGTGCTAGCTCAATGGAAGATTTTGCAACAAAATCCTTTGTATTTCCTTCAATGAGACTCACGCAAAAATGAAAGAAAATGGGAGAGAAAAACAATTCACTGGTTTCGGCCAAGAGAGAGACAAAGTGAAGTTGTGTATTTGATTTCCTAAATCAATAATAATTGTTTCAAAAACAATAATAAAAGATATACCAAATATTGGTTGGTATATGTCTTTCACCTTACTTTGACTTGGAGTGTTTGACACACTTTAACCAACTCACCTAAACCCATCAAGCTAAAGTGAATAAGTTGACTAGTGATGTGATGGTTGATGTGACATGTGGGCCCCACTCGATTCCGAATGCGAGTGGGCCCGCAAACACTCCCGGGCTTGGGTTCGCTAATTCCGAATTAACGAACTTCCGTCGCGACGTAATTAAACCGAATTTAATTAAATAATTAAGCCTAGCAAAATTACTATTCACGTCGCTTACGAATTAATTCTAAATTAATTCGTTTGCCCGAATTAAAATCTAATTTTAATTCCGCGTCGAAATCTAATTCCGAATAATATATCAAATATATTATTTTAATGATTAATTCCAAAGTAATCTTTCTCTCTTCAAATAGTACTTTATCCAAGATAAAGTCTCTCTGCAAATATATTTGATATATCAAATATATTATTTTAATGATTAATTCCAAAGTAATCTTTCTCTCTCTTCAAATAGTACTTTATCCAAGATAAAGTCTCTCTGCAATTAATCCCAGATTAATTTAGCTCGAATCAGACGTCATCGGTGAATCTTCGGGAAGTGACCCAAGAGATCCCTGGATATGTTGGCAGTAAATCCGGTCGTCGGACTATCCGAACACGTACGTACCTCGTACTACGTTTTTACCGATTTACGAGACAAGGTTGGCTTCTAGCAAAGCGCCATGCCTACCCAATTCCCCAGAAATATTCTTAATGGAATATACGATCTTTATCAGGCATAGTATACAGTATTATTGTGTATTGCGATCCAGTATTGGATGTCACGTGCAAGGCCTGGGGCTGGAATAGTGTCTGCCCCGTACGAAGGACATATCAGATATCAAGCAACTAGTCTCTTTGAATCGGATAATCATGACCTTGTCATATTATCCCGATGGTTGCAACATAATAGAGAACCAGTTCTGAATCCCTGCGTGATCATCATCTCCATATGTCTGAAGTGATACTTCCGTTCTGACATCACATCCAATACACTACGATTCTCCATAAACCCAGAAGAGGCGTACACAGAACCTGTTAAAGCCCCGGATGACCAAAACCAATGTTTACCGATTGTCGCAAGTACTAGCGATGCAAGTCTCAGGTTAAGACCAAATACACCTACCCTGAAGCGGACTCCCATAGACACATATACATACTACTAATGGGATTCCGCGGGGTCTATCCAGAGCGAAGCTGTTTTCCGTACCATCGGTAAAACACAACCTCCTATCGCACTTGCATAAGTATCCAATACTTAAATATATGAGAACTATGCCGTTATGCCCTCACAACGCGCACAAGTGCAATACTAGTCTATTCCGCATTATCGATGTCCAATCTCGATAATACTACGACTAGGGATATTTAATGATTAAACCTTTATGGATTGATACTGTCTCATATCATCTCAATCCGGAACTAATCATATGGACTTTTACCATTTATATATCAAAGTAAATAAATTACAAAATGGTAAAAGGCAATTTCATTACTACATAGTTAATTTTGTACAAAAACACAATGTCTTTTACAAACAGTGACGCTATGGGTCATAACTGTCCAACAGTCGGAATAACGGCAAGCACACAATCTCATGCATACATTAAATCGCTAAGCATGTCAATGTAAATAAATAATAATCTAAACATAAACGTAGAAGAGACATAATCAAGTTCCTAATGCAAAAGAAATAACTAAATCATGCTTGGAAAAAATCAACTAATCATGCATAAAAAATAACATACTAAACAACCTAATCATGCATAAAAAAAACATACTATTTCTAATAAACAACGAATAAACATAAATTTGGATGAAACGAAATATGTGTGTCTCTCAAGTGGTACGTGGCAATGTATCCCGAGTGCAGACCGCACTATCATCCATTCGAATTCGGCTACGGAATTTACGTCTGGGTTTCCATCCGATATACCACAAGAGAGAACACATATTTCATTCATCCCATGGCCATAGCATACATTAACCAACAATACTCATGCGAAGAAGTATTAACAAATAATAGAAAATAAGCGGAAGTAAATATAAAATGGTGCCCTCAGGTCTAACCTCTTAAGTCGTCTCTTGGAAGTGCGCTACGCGATTGTCGGAAGGGTTGATGCTCCACAACTTTTCTGATTTACTGGTTCGTTGTTTTCCTTCGTTGCTTCACTGTTTTGGGCTGCTGTTTGCTCACTATTTATGCGGTATTCGGGTTGTGTTTCAAGGCAGAATTTTCGGTAATATAAGGCAATTTACTGGGCAGAATTTTCGGTGGTAATAAAGGGATTCACTTGGCAGATTTGTGGTGATAATTGGGCAGTTTACTGGGCTGTTTTTCAGTGGTTAAGATGCAGTTTAAGGGGCTGTCTTTCTCGATAATGGCTGGGCAGTTTGAAGTATTTTCTGGGCAGTTTTTATGTGGTTTTTGTGGTATTTTCAGAGAGTTTGCTGGGCAGTTTAGGCATGAAAGTCAGGGGCTGTGTGAGGGCTGTTTGCGTGAAGGTTAGCGGATGTGTTGAGGGCTGTTTGTGTGAAGGTTAGAGGCTTTGTTAAGGGATGTGGCTTGAAGGTTTGTGACGTGAATGGGCAGTGTGAGGGCTGTTATTTGTGTTGAATGGAGGGCTTATGTAAGGGGTTTTGTGCGGCATTGCAAGGGAGTTTTGGAGTGTTTTTTGGTTGCGGCAATGAGAGATTCTTGGAGACTATAAGCGTGAATCAACTAGGGTGTGAAGAGTTGGTTTTGGCTTCTTTTATAGGCAAAGGTTGGGGTTATCCTTATGCGAATACGGAAAGGATTTTGTGTAATTATGGGGATATCTTCTAATTAGTGCGCTATAAGGAAAAATCTATTTAATTAGGGATGTGATTTAATTTGATTTGATTTATTCTCTTTTGATTAGGGATATGATTTAATTGAATTAGGAAAGTGTTTTATGAGATTTGATTTGAATCTTTTAATTTGGAAAGGTGATTTGTCTTGATTTTAGCATGTGTTTAATGTGTGATTTTGTTATTTGGAATGCTTTGGGCATGGCTTTGGTCTTATTGGGCATGAGTTTGGTCCATTTTGGTGGGCTTGGTGTGTAACTTGGTGATATGTGGGCTTGGTGTGTGACTTGCGGGGGTTTGGGCCAAGGATGAATTTTAAAACAGAGGTCCAACGAGCGAACCCACAGCTAAGCAAACGAATTTAGTCCAACAAGATATCAATTTCTGACTTTTCCTTTCTGAGGTCCGTTTCCCGCGACTTCCAAAACTTAAAGAGGTAGTGTCTCCATGTGAGACTCATCATCTGGACTTATATGCAAAAATACAGTGCCTACAGATAGACAACTCATTGTCAATCACACTCATTGTGACTCAGGTTTTGGTTCTGACAGTTTCTCGTTGTGACAGATTTGGCCCGTTCACAAGGAGGCATACCAAGGTTAAACTCGTCAATGATAAACTCAAGCTACTTGCGTAACCCTGACAGCTTTGGCACGTTCAGGATTCCGTTTTCGCTTGAATTTATCTAGTATCAAGTTTACATCCGGCATAAATAAATTTCTATCGGCTACACCCTCACTGCTTTGACACGTTCTCATATGTAGTCGTAGAACAGATATCCATAAACCGTATTGACAAGGGAAACCAAGAAACAAATATCTCTATACTTGTTACTTTAAAACCTTATTAATTAGGGATTTTCCGCAAAGTGTCATACACCCTAAATTTAATCAAATTAAAATAAAACAAGCATGTATCAAGCAAAGACAAGATAAAACATTAGATTTAAAGGGCTAATCATATCAAGGGCCTTGAATCAGACTTGCTATGATACCATTTTTGTAAGGGTTTTAAGGGTATCACCGGGTAACGCAATGGAACGCGGAAATCAAAATTTTCCAATTTAAAAATTTTTCTTGAATAATTAAAATAAACTTATTTACTTTAATTACTCAATACTTAAAATCTGAAATTTGAAATTCTTACCCAAGAAATCATATTTCTTCTTAATTGTCGTAAAGCCTCAATACTTTCCATTTTAATCATTTTAGTCCTAAATTGTTCAAAACAAACTTAGGTGATTTCCAATCACAAACAAAATGATTTGTACATCAAATATACATAAAAACAGAATTCCGAAAACTTTTTCCAGATTTTTCATTAATTACATAATTGTCCCAAAACTTTACATTTTGATCATTTTGGTCCTTAAATTGTCAAATACAATTTCGAATGATTCCAAATCAGTACCAAAATTATTTTACCATGTCATACACATCCAAATACAAATTACAACTCAAAACCACAATTTTTACAAATTGCCGTGAGCCCCTCCAAGTTTCCAACTTGTGCATTTTAGTCTAATCTTGTTCAAAACAAGTCAAGATGAAATCCAATCATCACCAAACTTAATATACATAATATATACATCATTACATAATAAATATATGAAAAGGCCCAAATTTGGAAAGGGTAAAACCCTAATTTTGCAAAATCATCAATCTGATCAAATTACACCAAATAAAACAAATCCAAAGTTTCAATCAAGTCTCTACCATACCAAACAAGTCTCACCACTTTGAAATAACTCTAGAATAATTGTAGGTCATCAATGAGTGGCTCAACAACTCTAGAATGGCAACTAGATCATCAAATGATCAAAAGAATGCTTAATAACACCTTATAAGGTTTCTTTAAGTATCATACATGCAAACACCCAAGATCAAAGCTTCCAACTACGAAAAACATAAACAAGAATGAGTAGAAAAACCTAAGAACTACACATGATGTAGCCATGGATGAAAGGAACAAATTACCCTCCAATGAAAGGTTGGAAATACTTACTAAATCCTTGCCTTTTTCTTGTTTTGAATCTTGTTCCACTTTTTCTTCTCAAAGTGTTTTATTTTTCTTTTGAAAACATAGACAAGAGTTTGCAAATGAAAAAAATTTAACACTTTAAATACTTAGGGTTAATGGCTGAAAAATGCTAAGTGTAAACGAAAAATATATTTTCAATTTTTAACTTATTAAAACAAATATCTAAGTTATCAAAACCATTTTGATTACCATTTCCTTTAATACATAAATCAACAATATACACTTGTTAATCATTTTCTAACTTTAGCATAATGATAGATATTTATATTTTAATTACTTTAATCATTTAATAATTAAATAATTATTTGAATATAAATATCTCAAATATATGTATTATATTTACTTTAAATATCTTAAATACATATATTAATGATATATGTCAAATATCATAATTTGATAATTAATTAATGTATATTTATAATATCAAATATTAAACACAAATACACACTAATTAGGAAATGACGGTTCGGCCCCTAATGCATGTATCTTTGGTTTAACAGTTAAACGATTTATAAATAATCGCCATTATTTATGATAGTTTCCCTAGTGCTTTACGAGTATATTTCATTAGTGAAACTCTCTAGATTCAGGCATATCCGCCATGAAATCCAATTTCATGTCCATAATCTACCCACCCGTAAATTATGATGACCGTAGATAAACTAGCTGAATCATACAGGTCGAGGTCATTACATACGTATAATCCCTCCATCACACGTATACGGATTATCCTAGAGATATAGATATGATCGTCAAATCTCTATAAGGATAATCTTATCGACGTATCTATTATCAATCTCTAAATAACACTCGGAACTTACTTTCGAAGTATACCACGGCCATGGATTTAACAGATTGCTAATCACATATGGACTACTTATACTCTGTACACAGAATTGACGGATCCTATCTTGACACACACATGATATGTTGAGGATCGGTCCACACCCAACGAACAGGCGGAGGTCTGATCTAAATAGATCGGTGACGTGACTGCCATCTAAGTGTGGAAGATGTCTCATACATCCATAATGGTATCTCAAGTCGAATGACCACTATGCTACTCAACCCGAGAAGATTCTTATTGGCATTGGTGTACCATCCATTAAGAATCTTCGGTGAGTCGTTCAATGTTTATCCACTATAAACACCTACACGTCTATACGAGTCTCTTAGGACTCATGATTCATTGGGATAAACCATCGGACCAAGTCTCGATATACGACATGTACTAGTCTCAACGGATTTAACTAACCGACCTGTGTTAGTAAATCTTGACCATGAACTTTATTTGATAATATATTTCTAGTAGTGACACTTCCCAATGTCAATTACAAACTACTTTGTAACTGCACACTACATTATATATTATCGGGTCTTTGTCTAATATATACATATTACTAACTAAGAATTAGTTTCAATCTAATCGTAATTAGATCAAATACGTATATAAAAATAAGAGGTGCAACCACTAAGTAAGTAATATTATAGAAAAACAAGATTGTTCGTATTCATGAATCAGACATAAATACGATTCGGATTGGCGCTCTGAGCACCAACCCCAACAGTTACATCGTATCTAGCAGTTTCACTACTTTCACCATACAACTCTTGTAGGTGTTCCATGATTTCCACCGAAGAGTCCACCCTCTCATATTGCTCTTGTATAGTTGAGCTCATAGAGGCTTTGATGTAACTTCTTACCTTAAGCTCATCAGCTTTCCAGTTATAGAAAGTAACGACCTCTTCATCAAGGATATCATCATCAATAAGATCATGATCTTTCATATCGAGAACATAATAAAGACATTCATAATCCAAAAAAATCTCGAGCTTACGATGCCAATCTAGGAAATTGGGGCCAATGAGTTTATCTTTGTCAAGTATTGATGTTAGTGGATTTATTTTTTATCACGTACTCTGTTGAAAACACAAGTTTGTTAATAATTTTGTACTAAGTATTTAAACAAAATTTAAGGTCTTTTAAATAATGTTGCTCCCACTAATTTTACTCGAATTCCATACTCCCTTATGCGGAAAACGGAAATATTATTGGATATATTTCTAGTGGGACGTCGAGTTCTCATTGTTAATGCCATGCCTCACCTAATGGGTTTTTGCACTTCATTTGCAATGAGTCAAAACTCCTTTTGTTTGTATCTCTATACAAGGCTCGATATTTCCACCTCTAGCGAACAATGTCTCACCTAATGGGTTTTGACATCTTCACTAGTTAAGCTAGGCCCAACACCTTTCATCACATAACACATGTGATTGGCCCTAACCTAATGGGTTTTGGGTTTGCAATCAGTAGGCTACATATACGAACATGTCAAATAGTAATTAAACATATAATGGTCCCTCACCTAATAGGTTTTGGGATTACCAAAATATATTCAGTGGACTATTTGATTGTGTTGGAAGGTTAATGCTTAATATTAAATCTTGGGGATTATTTAATTATTCATATCTTATATGATTTAGGTCTTTTTTAGTGCGTCTCGATGTCTTTGTATCTTATAGTTTCATCGTGCAAAAGCACATTTAGCACATAAATTTTATGTTTGGCTCTAGACGAGGGGGATCCTAATCTCTTATTAACGCTTAATAAGACTGTTCCATTTGGTTTAAGACAATCCTTCACAATTCAGTAACTAGAGAAAAACTCCCAGAAGATGAGGGGGGTCCGGCGTGACCACTTAAGTCCCTACCTTCTTAGGCTCTTATTGCCTTGATGACACAGTTCTCTTTAGTACCTCTTTGTTTGAGAAGGTTTTAGGCTTTCTTGGCTTGAATAATCCTATTACTAATCTTGAAACATTTAAAAGATTATACTTTGATTATCAATTAAAGTTTTAATCATATTAAATAATTAAGAGATATAATCAAAGTTGTATTAGGATTCTTGTGGTGATTTAATTTTAATCCAATTAAAATTTTATATGGGTTTAACTTCCTAAGAAGTTATTTAGTTCAAAACTAGCAACAACTCAATTTCTGTTAGAATTCTTTCCAAAAACAATTTTAATGAAAATAGAATTCTAATCTTACTCAAATTTTAATTCTGACAATTTTGTAAAATATTTGTAATTTCAGAAATTAAAATTTCACCTCTGATTGTTTTGGGTATTTGTAATAAATCCCTAAAACTTTCAGAGTTTTACAAATTGGTCATGCGGAGTCTGCCAGCCTGAATTTTCAGGTTTTGTCCAACAGATTGTTTCACATAGCAGAACACCTTTCCGAATTCCGATTGAGTTGAAATTTTACAGAGTCATTAGTCCATATGTCTAGTGTCTCCACAAAAACTTTCAGCCAAAAATAATGATTTGATAAACATAAAATAATAGCCTAACCTAACAGCTCTCATTAAGTTCACATATACATGTTTTAATTTGTTTTCATCAAAATGACATAACCTCAAAGCTATGATACCACTGTTAGGTTTTGGGGTTAGCGCGGAAGCATCCATGCGACTGGAATTTAAAATTTTCTTCCAAAACCACTTTAAGGATCGTGGTTATGTCGTTGTTGATGTAAATAATTTACTATTAAATTAATCTATATTAATTTTAACATGCATGTAACAAATTTTATTTATCAATATAAATAATAATTTACTAATGATAAAACATACCTTGATGTGTTTATTATCTTTCTCGAGCCTTTTGAACGTCCTCTTTGATTTTTCCCTTGTAGTAGTGCACCAAGCGTTACACCTCTAGTTGGCACACTAGTACTCCTCTACGAACAAATCGTTCACACTTGAGAGAACAAAAGAAACCCTTTTATTTTCTAGGATGTTGAAGTCTTCAGAAATAAATTGAAACTATTCCAATAGAGAGATGAAATCACAAACACTATTTTCTCTTACTCTATATATGAACTACTGTATTTGCGCATGCATATATATAAAGCAAGGTGAACAACAAGACCTTCTTGTTATTATTTTTCTTTTTGCCTTCAACGTGAACAACAACTTTTGCCTTCAACGTGAAAAATAACTTTTGCCTTATTTTAAAACCACATATATCTTTTTTTCTTTAACGTGAGCTTGTATATATAGGCATATGATTTGTTTCAATTGTATATCAATACAATAAAATCAATCAAATATCTCTCCAAATAAATTCGGTCTCTCAAAGATTCTTTCCAAAATAAAATTAGGATACTTAATCAAATTAGGAATCATAATTAAATAAAGACTTTCTTATTTAATCTTAATTAGGACTCTAATTAATTTAGGTGCTAGTCCACTAAATTAAAGCTCAATAGATTAAATATTATTTTGGCATAATAATTAATTAACTATTAATTAATTAATTTAACTTACTTAATTTTAATTAACAATTAATTAAAATTGCATTAATTTATTTGATATATATATCAAATATTTATTAAATAACTAAATCTAATTTTATATTTCGAATTTATTAATCAAATTAATATTTCCAAAATATCCTGAATATCCTAATCCAATTAGGAAACGCCAAAATAATCATTCATTAACTCTTAATAAATATCCTCGAATTTGTAACATAGACAAGAACTATATTGTGCTACCGTCTTAGGTTCATTATCGAGTAGCAGTGGAATAATATTAACTCTTTAATATTTCATCTCTATGATATTCCACAGACTATGGGTAATCGCCTAGCAGCAAGCCATGGCCCCTAGTCGATGAATGAAGTGGGAAAACTTATGAACCTGTTAGAATACACTTCGAACATGTCATCTCATTCCTTCCAATATTTATGTTTCTTATCGAGTCTGGGATCATGGTAAAGTCAAATCCTTATACTCGACATATCTTTAAACTTCATCTTGTGGATTTGATATCTCTGAGATATCGTCTGCTTTGGCCAGAGACTTATATCCACAACTTTGAGTTTACTTGAAACATCTCTTTTATTATCAAAGCTATCGGATCCCATCTTGAAGCATACGTGACTTCGTACGTCAATTGCTCAAGGCCATCTAGTATTTATTCAAAGGACGTGGATAATCGAAAGAGGATATACTAGTGAACCAAGAGTACTATCACACAAGTTATCATATGATCTCATGTCAAAGGATATGATGACACTAATGTATTATTACGAAGATCAATGACCTTAGATAATATTACCATGTGATGTTATGTTTCTATGGTCGTGTTCGATATTTCATTCTACTAATGAATCATCTATTGTTTGTGTCCTTATGATATAAGACTCATCATCCATTGTATTAACATCATATGTCAATCTAGTCGACACACAACAATATTAGTCAAGTGATATATTATTGTCATGTATAACAATCACATTTTTCCAAGAACTTAATTTGAGACATATATAAATATCATTGACTCTCATAATCACAAACGTCTTTTATATTAACGATATTCATATGACATAATGTCTCAGGACATACACATAAAATATGGATGTAATAATGTGTAGATAAAAAATACCTTTTATTAATAAATAATAAAGTATATTACAAATATTATACCTTAAACTATTACATCCATAACTGGTTTTAGGGCATACACTCTAACAGAATCTCAATGGAAATCGAATATAATCCCATTAACCATTAAAAAATAAATAAATGTATATGCATGTTTCGTATATACGTGGAATGACTTGTGGCATCTGTATTTTTATTTTCAGAGTTCATTTGCAATTTGACATTCTACGAAAAGAAAAGGGAATGAGTGTTGATCGTGGTTTTTTTGCAAGTCCTTATTCCGAAGAAAATTGAAAGGTATAATAGTACTATCCAACCAAATGAATAGAAGCCAAATGAGTTGAGAGATAATAGAAATGTTGAATAAATGATTCGACTATAGTGTATGATGAGGTGTTCTCCCTAAGGAGAGATTATGAGGTAAGGTAAGTGATGATGGTACCCGACCCAACTAAATTAAAGAGAATTTTTTGGGTGCTCCGAGAGTTTGTTTAGTTCTACCCCATAAAGTATCATCCGTATGGGGTAAACAACCCAACCCAAAAATTTTGAAGTTTGGATTTGAAAGAGTACCATTTGTCTCGGTTACCCGACCAGAAGAACGAAGCGGGGACGATGACTGACCAGTTTAGCAGCAGCATGACGTATGCCATACCTGGAAAATAGTGCATCTAGAATATTAATGATGAAAGAGATAAAATGGCTGTTAACTGATGAACATTAAAAAGTGTACACTTAATAAAAGAGAAACTAATCATTTTACACATATAATTTCATTAATCCCCTAAATTTAGCACATTTGTAAAATAATAATAAAATTTATGTTCTGTATATTTTTATGGTAAATTTTATTTCTATGTAGGTGAAATATTACTTTGGATGCATAATTAGAAAAATGGACGTGACATTTGAATTTTAGAGGCCAAAAGCATAAAAAGGGCGTTTTAACATTGTATAATTTCGGAAATTCCAATCTTGTGCAATTTTGGTATTCTGGCCATAATGTTTTCCTCCTATATCGGATTGAGGCGATTCCAGTTCCAGATGAAAGAAGACACAAATATCTACATCTTTTCTATTTACATGATTTTCTAGTTTTGAGATATTCAAGACCGAAATGGATGAAAAATCCAAAATATATTATATGTAATTGTTAAAAAAATTAAATTAATAAGTTAATTTTGGTGACAATTGTTGACAATTGCAACTTGCAATTTTCAACAATTGTAACTCACAATTGTCAATAATTTTTTAAAGAGCCGAGTGTCCTTTATAAATAAGAGGATGCTCAGCTCTCATTTCTCATACTTTCTTCTGAATTTCTCTTATAGAATTTGGGAGAGAGTGTCTTGTGTGTTTTATTTTTTGTTTTAGTAATAAAATTATGTGTATTTTTATTCAAATCATGAGTAGTTAATTTAATTCTGCTGGCGTAAAGGGTGAAACTCTTAATATGAGAATATAAATTAATCTTATTTATATTATAATAAATGAATTGTAATCTAAATATTAATATTTAATTTTAATCTCGATTAATTATTGACAAATTTTGTTACCGCCTATATGGCTGATTTTATTTATTTGGCATAACTGAGTATCTAACTGGACTTGTTATAGACAGATGTTATCACCGTTTTAATGACGGTTTTATATGTTTTGGCATAATTAATTCTTGAAATAAATTAACTGGGTAATAATAACAATTTATATATTATAAAAAGTAAGATATCTAAATTTGAAATATTAAAAGTGGATCCACTACCTCTTGCATTTCATTTCATTATTTCAGTCCAATTTAAAACTAACAATCATTTCAAATAATTCAGTTTTTTTATTTTCACTCAAATTTTTATTTTATTTTACTAAATCTATTCTTTGTGGATCGAACCTGGACTTACCGGGTTATTTTATTACTTCGACACTCTTATACTTGGGAGTAAAGAATTACTTTATGAGTGTGTCAAGCTTTTGGCGCCCTTGTCGGGTAGTATATCTTTGTTAGCTAGAATAATAATTTAACATATTTGTATTTTTTTTCTCTTCTTTTCTTTTCTTTTCTTTTCTTTTTATTTTATTTTTCATTTTTTATTTTGTATTTCATTTCATTTCTTTATTTTTTACTTCTCACTTTTTTCTTTGCAGTTGTATAGATCCAAGATGTCATGATTGATCCTAAATGAATCTTGAACCCAAACATCCCACATATAGACAAACCCTGTACTTAATTCTTCAAGGTTACAAGAGACAAATATCTCAATTAAAATGAAGCTTGTATTTTACCAAAGGATTTCTTGATCCATCTCCATCTATAAATTCTTCCATAATTTTTTGTGAGAACTTAATTGGAGAAATTGATACAACTGAACGAGAAATTCAATTGAGATATGAATCGACAAGAATCAGTGGACTTTTTAGAATCTAATCATTATATTTTTCTTTTGTCATTTATTTTTATTTTATTTTTTCTTTCCCTTGTTTATTATTTTTATTTTTATTTTGTAAGTATTGTATTTGAATATTTAATATGCCATACTCACTGTGTTCCACTGATCACTTCACTAGACGACTCGAGGTCTCTGGCTTATGTAATATCTGCCTTAGCGGGTGATCGCTATACACCCTGATGGGATAAGCTTGAAAATATGAACGTAAATTCCTTGCTGTAGTGACTAAGGATAAAGCCACCAGCTCGTGGGTTGGATACCAAGTTTCCGCATTTAACAAAGTCTTACTAGTATAGTACACTGGTTTTTGGATTTGTTTACTTTCTGCACTACTACCGAGTTTACAACATATTCGAAAACAACCAAGTACAAGAATAATACCTCACCTCGGGATCATCTTTGTCAGCAATGGAGGTTGGGCCAGGTATTCTTTGAGTTGTTGGAATACGTCCTCGCACTCACTCGTCCAATCGACTTCTTTCTTGGCCTTTTTGATCAGGTTGAAGAAAATATGACATTTGTCGGTGGCTTTAGAGATGAACCGGTTTAGTGCTGCCACCCGACCTATTAAACTCTGCACTTTCTTGACCGTCCTCGAAGGTTTTAGATCAAAT
This sequence comes from Zanthoxylum bungeanum, assembly GCA_019454045.1. Classification (NCBI taxonomy): domain Eukaryota; kingdom Viridiplantae; phylum Streptophyta; class Magnoliopsida; order Sapindales; family Rutaceae; genus Zanthoxylum; species Zanthoxylum bungeanum. Next base: position 14,135 of record SKCR01015057.1, on the reverse strand, counting down.
ACTGCATTGATTTTCTTCGGGTTTGCCTCGATACCTCGTGCACTGACCACCCAAAAACTTCCCCGAAGACACCTTGAAGGCGCACTTATCCAAATTTAACCTTATATTGTGCTTTCTCATGAGCTCAAATATCCCTATGAGGCCACCCATATGATCCTCAGGCTTAGAAGTCATTGTGATCATGTCATCAACGTAGACCTGCATTATTTTTCCAATTATTGGCTTGAAGACCTTGTTCACCAACCTCAGAAATGTGGCCCCGGCATTTTTCAGTCCAAAAGGCATCACTTTATAGTAGTACAACCCTTAGTTGGTGATGAAATGTGTCTTTTCTTCATCCTCATAGTGCATCTTGACCTGGTTATACCTTGAGAAAGCATCCATAAAGGTGAGCAACCCATGACATGATGTCGAGTCCACCAATTGATCTATCTTTGGGAGTGGAAAACTCTCATTCGGGCAGGCCTTATTCAGATCAGTGAAATCCATACACATTATCCACTTCCCCTTAGCTTTCTTACCCAAAACCACATTCGATACCCAATCTGGATACTTAACTTCCCTTATAAACTCAGCCTTAAGTAATCTTTTAACTTCTGCATAGATTGGCTTGTATTGTTCTTGGTTGAAAACTATTTTTTTCTGCTTCACCGGTTTGTGGGCATGATCTATAGCTAAGCGATGAGTGATGAACCTAGGGTCAATCCCGGGCATATCCCCGTGATCCCACACGAAGACATCCACATATTCGTTCAAAAAGTCCAACAACTGCCCTTTCAAGTTTGGCTCCAATCCGAATACAACCTTTATTACTTTCCTGTGGCCAAAAACTCCACAAGCTCTAGCTCATCTCTTACCCCCAACGGGGCTGGTTCGTTAGGTCGGGGATCAGCTAACTCTATTTCTGCTGCATTACTTTTTGCAACGACACAAATAATATCCCCTTACTGAGATGCTACCGGCAGGGAATAGACCTCACTATTCCTCTGAGCCTCTGACTGTGAACCATACTACCAAACTCATCTCAACACAAACTCATATAAATGGACCTTTGTCCAAAACAGTAACACAAAATGTACTTTAATACTTGTACTATATACTCAGTATTGTTCATCTCTCTATCTATAAACATTCATGACTCATTATAAGACTTATACATAACTAATGACTGACAAACAACTTTACTTAACACTAACAATGTTGAAACTCTATACATGACATGGTGGACTCAAACCCTCTAGTGACTGCCATCAGTATCCATCCTCTCGAGCCCGTCCTCTGAATATACCTGTAAAATAAGAAACTGAGAGTGAGAGGGTTAGATCGTTTGAATGGCCTAGTTAGTGGACGGTAAAAACTGAAACATTTTATGATATTCCATTATTCTAAAACCAAAATTATCTCGAAGGAATCATCTTTTCTGAAATCATTCATCTTTTCTGGAAACAACTCTTTTTCTAAAAAACTTTGTAGAAACTACTATCTGTCTGTAAATCTATGAGATTCTATAAAACATTTTCTCTTGAAAACTATTTCTTAAAACTTTCTTTCTAAAAATCTATTTTTGAGAAATATGTAACTGGAAATCTACTGAAAACCTAACACATGGGGGCGTTATGTATCGTCGTCCCCTCATACACCTAAAATAGTGGTCTTGGGGTGTTACGTATCGTCATCCCCCAAGCCACTGAACTAGAGCCATGAGTGATGATCCATGCTACTACCTGACCCTGAAACTATGGTCTAGGGGCATTATGTATTACCGTCCCCTAGCCCTGAATCTAGGATCTGGGGCATTACGTATCACCGTCTCCCCAGTCATTCTCTATATGTGCACATGTTATCCGTCGATTCCATAAGTTACAGCCTGAGGTGGGTTTTTCCCCCATGCCTCCAAAAAATATAAAATCATGCTTTCAAAACATACTTATTAAAATATTTTCTTTCATGAAATAACTGTAACAAAATCGGCTAACGCTCTTTATGCGTAAAAATAAGTCTTTACTTAAAGCAATATAAATGAAAAATCAACTTAGAAAAAGAGTGTCCACTCACTGATTTGGAGTCCAATTGGCATTGCTTCACATTGTCGAAGGGATTTGTGATTCCTGTGATGATCTATAATTGGTAAACTTGATTAGAATATAGATCGAGGAATATATATCGAAATTAGGCTAAGTTTATCCATTCAAGTACTTGCTATCACTACATGGTGTATCAAATTTGTGACTTATCATAAGGTGTTTATATTTGTTTATACGAAACCCTTAGGGTGGCCTCTAATATTTAAAATTGCATGTGAAATGAAATGAAGTTGTTTCTGCCTCGAGTCGCGAAGCTCGGTCTGACGTGTCATGACACCTAAGTAATTCAGAACCAGACAGAGAGCATGCTCTGTTTCGCATCGTGACACCAATCATTGCGCGTCATGACACCCATCAGATCTAACCCGAGGCAGAGCCTCTATTTGATGTGCATCGCTGCGTTGATGAGTGGTAATTATATCACTATTTCCCACTCATTTAACTTAATATTTTGTATAGTTTCTTGATTTTTGTTAATATTTTTGATGTGTTTTGTGTTATTTTGTAGATAAATAAAGTTTCAGGACTCTCTGGAGGTGATTTGGGCCCAAAACAGAGAAAATTAGACAAAAGGGCATTTTGGTAATTTTGTCGCGTCGCGACGCGCAAACCTTTGGCGTCGTAACGCCTAACATGCACCAAGACTTGCTAATGTGTGCGGGGTCCACAAGTCAGAATCTGAGAAATTTGACTTTGCCAACGTGCGCCGTGCCGCATGTCACCATCACAGCCGATCTGGTAACGTGCGCCGTGCCACATGTCATCATCCTACGGTGCTGACAGTCGCCATCGCCACGGGTCACTCCATGTGTCTGTCACGTCATCATCCACATCACCGGTTGACCGAGTCAAAGTGCCACGTCATTGCCACGTCATTACCACATCATCATCAGCCAATCACAGCGTGCCACGTGTCACAATTCTATGGTGCCGATAATCACTTTCGCCACGTGTCGCCACATCAGTGCCACGTCATCGCCACAGCAACGCAATTATTGACTCATTTATCCGAATTGACACGTGGCAGATAAGAATCTGAAATCAGCCAATCACGAGCCGCCACGTGTCGCAATCATTGAGCTCCCAGCCACCTTGCCACGTGTCACCTTATCACCTTATCCAGAATCCCACGCGATGAACCAGAAGCTGCCACATCGACAATCACTCTCGTCGCGACTCGGACACCCTACTGACGCCTATAAATAGAGCTCGAAATTTCAGTTGTAGATGTACCTTCCTATTTAAATTTTAGTTTTGTAATTAATTTTAATTATGTTCTGTAATAATAGTAATTTACTTTCTTTATTTTTTATAGTTTTTACTATTCACCATGAGGAGGTAACTTCCCCATGCTAGGGTGAAAGGTAATTCTTTTACTATTGCTATTTAGATTAATCTCCCTTAAATATAATATATTCACTATTTAAAATTTGACTTAAAAAGGATACCGCTATATTGGTCGGTTGGTAATTCATTTTAATCTGGTTTAAACCTGACTAATCAAGGATACCGCTATTAGACAATTATGACCCATAGCGTCACTATTTGTACCGATCACGGTGTTGTTGTACAAATTAACTCTGTGACAAAGGAGATTGCACTCTTATCATTTGTGATTAGATCACCAAGATATATAAATGATAGGAGATCCCTGTGATTTGTTCATGGACTGAGAATGATATGAGACAGTATCAGTCCACGAAGGATAAATCAATAAATATCCCTAGTCAGAGTATTGTCGAGATTGGACATCGATAAATACGTAAAAGACTAGTATTACACTTGTGAGCGTTGTGAGGGCACGACGACATAGTTCTCATATATTTGGGTATAGGATACTCACGCAAGTGTAATAGGAGGTTGTGTTTTACCGATGGTACGGGAAACAGCTTCGCTCTGGATAAACCCCCTCGGAATTCCATTGGTAGTATGACTATGTGTCTATGGAAGTCCGAAATCAGGGTAGGTGTATTTGGTCTTAACCTGAGGCTTGCACCGCTAATGCTTGCGATAATCAATATGTTTTGGTTGCGGTCGTCCAGGACTTTAACAGGTTCTGTGTACGCCAATGCTGGGTATATTGAGAATCGTAGTGTATTGGGTGTGATGTTAAGACGGAAGTATCACTCCAGTCATATGAAGATGATGGTCACATAGGATACGGAACTCGTTCTCTTAAATGCTCGAGCTATCGGGATATTATGACTAGGTCATGTATATCTGATTATAGAGACTAGTTGCCAGACATCCGATATGTGCTTCGTACGGGGCAGACATAATTCCAGCCCCATGCCTAGCACGTGGACATCCGATACTGGATTGACATACACAATACTATGGTATACTACGCTTGATATTGATCGCTTATTCCTGTAAGCATGTTTCTGGAGAATTGGGTAGGCATGGCGCTTTGCTAGAAGCCAACCTTATCTTGTAAATCGGTACAAACGTAGTACTAGGTACTTTCGTGTTCGGATAGTCCGACGGCCGAATTTACTGCCAACATATCTGGGGATCTCATGGGTTGCTTCCCGAAGATTCACCGATGACGTATGACTCACACTTTATTAATCTGGGATTAATTAGATGAGAGAGAAAATTAATCTTGGATTAATTACGGAGATATTTTATCTGGGATAAAATATCAATTAAAGAGAGAGAACGATTAATTTGGAATTAATCGATAAAATAATATATTCGATATATTATGCGAAATTGGATTTCGACGCGGAATTGAAATTAGATTTTAATTCGGGCGAACGAGTTACTTTAGAATTAATTCGTTAGCGACGTGAATAGTGATTTCACTAGGCGTAATCGTTTAATTGCGTCGCAACGGAAAATTCGTTAATTTGGAATTAGCGAACCCGAGCCCGGGATTGTTTGCGAGCGCATTCGTATTTCGAATTCGAGTGCGGCACGCAAGTCAAATCAAGCGTCAAATCATTAGTCACATCAAGCGTCAAATCATTAGTCACATCAAGCGTCAAATCACATGTCACTTTGAGTGATGTGACAAGTTGACAATTGATTGATGTGAGTTGATGTGTATTGATTGACAAGCATTTAATGCTTGACTTTTTGGAATTAAAAATGGTAAATGGTTTATTAATTTTGGAAATTATAAAAACACTTTTACACTTTTTATTTCTCTCTCTCTCTCTCTCTCGATTTTTTACTCCTTTTGGAGCCAAAAACCTTCTTCTATCTCACGCCTCTTCTCCTCCTGTTTTCTGGTTTGACCGAGTGATAAAGGGGAAGCTAAAGAAATTTGTGGCAAGTTTCTTCAATGCTAGCACACACTTGAGTCTTCCTAAGGTGATAGGGCAGTGAACACTTGAGCATGGAATCGTTTTTGAAGCTTGAAGCTTGGAGCTTCAATAGAGGTCATCAATGGCTGAATCTTGGAGGAGCCAAAGAGACCAAAACCGAGCAGTCCACTGTAAGGAGAAGCTACTGCCGTGACCTTTGAGGGAGCTTGAAGGCTTGTGTTCTTCGTAGCATCCAAACCGATCATTGTGAGTATGTTTCCGCCATTCTCCTTTGTGTATTCACATGCATTTTTCTTGCTTGATTTCATTCTTGGGACCTAATTAGAAACCAACAATGGTATCTTGAGCTTATATCAAGCATGAAATTTTTAGGGTTTAAAATTGGGCAAAATCGATTTAAGCATGAATTGGTTAAATTGTTTGATTAAGTATGCTTGAATGAGGTTGAATTGAAGTTGTGCATGATCAATTTCAAGAAAATTGATTTGGAACAATTTTCCCCATTTTCTTTGGCTTGGCCGAAAATGGAGGAACCCTAATTGTCTTGGTAATTTTTTTTTTTTGATCATTGGATGACTTAAAACAATTGGGGAATGTTGATTTAAGGTTTAATTGGATTGAATTTTGAATTGGACAATTTCCCCAAATTCTTAAGGCTTGGCCGAATCTTAAGTGATACAAAATTCATGGTGATTTTTTGATTTTGATTCATTGGATGAGTTGAATTGATTTGGGAAATGATAATTGTGGATTCAATTGGATTGAAACCGAATCGGATTGTAAGAAACCCAAATTCCGAGACACTTGAAGCATGTATTGGGTTTGATTTTGATTGAATTGTGTTGGACACTATTTGATGTTAAAGTGCATGATTAATTAGGCTAATTGATGTTTTAGAAATGTTAATTGGGTAATTAATTGTGTATTACACTTAGGTTAATTAATTGTGGAATTTGGAATTTTATAAGTTAATTAATTGGGCTTGAAATTGGATTTGGGGCTTATAGGTTGTAATTGGGCTTTAGGGCTTGGTTGTACCAAGTTAGGTTTAGGCCAATTTGGTTGGATCCAATTGGGCCCAAAACCGCATCCATAAAGTCCAATTATGACTTAATGGACCTTAATTATTAATTGGGCCTAATGGGCCAAAATTGATTTCTGGGCTTATGGGGTAGATCCCGAATTGGATTTTGGTTATCGGTTTGACCCGAGTTGACCAAAAGTCCACGCCTTAAAGAAATTAATTAAAAGCCCATTGGACTTTAATTAAATAAACATTGGATGTTAATCAGGCTTTGAGACCCGTAACGATTGAATTTGGAATTTAAGTCGTAAAGGTTCGTTAATAAAGTGTGATATTTAATTTGGAATTAAATAGTGAATTAGTATTAAATACAAATTGAATTGGATTTAATTTTTTAGTTTAATTTAATTCAAGAATTCGTACTTTGAGTACTTATTCGCAAAACGAGTTTGACTCGAGCAAAATCAAATCGTTGTTTGAACATTGGATGATCACTAATTATCAGATTAATTAATTGGATTAGATTGATTGATAACATGCTTGTGTGAATACATGGTTGCGATGTATGAATAATGTATATCGGATGGATATTAGATGGGTGGGGCAATTTTAGAAATTGTTGTAATAAATTTGATTTATTAATTGGACCTGCGTGTCCAGCCTTATCACCTCCTTATTCTTTGTATTCTTTCTCACCTATTCCCCTCAATGTAAATGAGTTTCTTTAGAAGTGTAGTGTAACGGGTAGAAGTAAATACTTGTGCTACGCGGGAGAGAGAAAGAGAGATTTGATCTAGGATCAATGTAAAGTAATCCATCCGCATATCATTATTATGTGTTTAGAATGCATGTTTAAAGGTGTATGATTATGAGACCTTAACAAAGATAATAAATTGGTTGCCATTTGCATGCGAAAAACCCTCGCTAAATATTAAGCGTTTTCCTTCCATTGAGTGATTCTTACTCAAGATCCGAGACTGGCATTGGCTTGTTGGCCAAAGTCAAGGCCTTTGTCCGTCGAGGATGTGTTTGAATCACGAGAGTTTTGTTCCATATCGGTGTCTGTCCAAGTTGTGGTTTGTTGGCCAAAGTCAAGACCACTTCTTGTCCATCGACATTGATTACGAAGCTTTCCATGGTCAATGGGTCGCGCTTAACTAGGATCACTAAGTTTGTTGTGCCAAAGCCAAGGCTTAGTTGATTCAGAGGAAAAAGGTTAGGTAATATATTGGATATATTGGCATATATAAGATATATGTTTCGCACTTGGATGTCCCCCTACCGGATCTAGGAATTGGATTGGATCCAATCGATCTTAGAGATCTACCTAGTTAATTATCATACAATTTGTTGGCCAAAGTCAAGATTGTGTGATATTTAACGGGATCCTAGCCCACTAGGAAACACGGTTTCCCGAGTACTCGACAGAGGGTTAGAGGCTCGCCGAAAAATAGTGGGAGGCAAGTATTGAATTTGCAATACTCGTTCAATTACTCGCCATACGCGCTCAATCACAAATTATTTCGTCGTTAAATTAAATGTTAGTTGGACTAATATTTAAATTGTTGTTTTAATAAACAGTTGGACTGTATTATAGTTGATTATGTAATTGGATTATAGTAATCAATATATTTGAATTAATTAATTTCAATTTATAGTTGTTTTTATATTTGGACTATAGTAATCAATATAATTGAGGTTAATTAATTTAAATTATATTTGATTGTATAGTTGGACTATCTAATCATTATTAATATATAGTACCACAAATCGTTGATTAAATAGTTGGACTATTAGAATCAAGATATAATTGAAATATTAATGTTTAAAACATAATCCTGGGTGAAAATGTATTTAAAGGACTTTAATTTTCAAATTGGGAATATAAATTTCAGGATGGTCCTGGAAACTAATAAGTTACTTTATTTGATAAAATAACATATTAGGCCTAAGCCTGGAGTTAAGCAAATAAATGGAACATGATATTTGGAATATTCATGTAATGATAACTTTAGTGCTTAATCCATTATACTTGTCATATAGACTCCTTAATTTCTTTATCAGAACTAAGGATTAGATTCTTAAAGTATGATATTGAAATTGAAGGATCTTCATAAATCCATACTTAGATTTAGAAGTAAATATTGCAATAATAAACTCTTTGAGAGTTAATGGCTATACTCAAGGAGACAAAGCCAAAGTTTGCAATAATGCAAGTAGCGCAAGGCGCATTTACTTCGATATTCCAAAAGGCCAAGGCTTGGCCAAAGGCTTCTGGAGTATGGAAAATGGAAAAGGCAAAATCATTATAATCTTCTAGGAAGATAAAAGGACATATCCCAAGAAGGAATTGAAGACGAGCAAGGCTCTGACTTCATATGTTTGCCATAAATATGTTCACATAGTATAAAATTGGATTTTAGATACTTAGTGTGATACATAAAATATAAACTGATGTTCAGAATCTGCTATGAGCAGGATACTGACTTCTATTGAGATTAATATGCGAATTGAAAACGGGATGAAAGTCACTGTTTTAACCGTAGATACCTAATTTTAGGAACTACCCTTTGGGTATGTACGTAAATTAGGAAACTGTTATAATGTAACTAGTTTGACTAGAAACATTATCTCTATATCAGTGTATAATCCGTTGCGGATATACCTTTATATTCTAGAACACTAAAGTGTTTTATTATATAAAGATGTATTGAGATAAACACATTAGATGTGAACAACAGAATTTCATTTAGAATATATAAATCTCACACGTATAACATGACAAACAAATAGCTCAAACTGATTTGATCAGGTTGAAACTTGTATGTGGCATTGTTGTCAGGGACACAGTTAAACAAGATTCGTATATCCACACTTTTGAAGAGTGGGTACTAGGACGATTTGATTCCAATCAAATAAAGTCTACGAATCTAGTTTATTGGGCAAAGTGCCTAAAACACTTTACTTGGTAAAAGTGCCAGTGCCACCGATCTGTTAGCCCTAATTCATAGTGAAGCTAGTGGGCCCATGTCTAGCTAGGCTAGAGGTGGATATGAATGTTTCGTGACCTTTACGGATGTGGCATCGCGTTATGGTTACTGTTTTTTTTTGAAACATAAATCGGAAACTTTTAAAGTTTCGACACGAAATAGACAAACAGATCGACTAAAGTATTAAACCATCACGGTTTGACCGTGATGGAAAATACTTAAGCAATGAGTTTCTCACATACTTGAAAGAGTATACTATTCTTAAATGAGGACTCCTCCCGGAACACGTCAGTTGACGGTGTGTCCGAAATGAGAGACCGAATTTTGTTGGACATGATAAGGTTAATCATGAGTCGCTCTGAGCTACCATTTCCTTCAACGGATACGCTAAACAGTGCAGAAATCATTTTGAATAAGGTTCCATAAAAATCTGTTTGACAGACTTCATATTAGATATGAACAGGAAAGAACCCGGGTTTCACATTCCTAATAATTTGGGAATGCTAGGCCTATGTTTGGATGATACCAAACTAGAACCCAAATTGGATAAGTGCCAATTATAGGTTATCTTAGGGATACCAAAAATATTGTACTTATACAACTCACGAGATAACAATTTAATTGTTGCTCGCCATGCGTTTTTCCTAAGAGGAATACCGAAATGCAGTGGTAAGTGGGAGGATAGTAAAACTCGATGAGAATCAGAGCAATACTATTCCAGGCATAGAATCCTAATGGAACACAAATAGTTCATCAAGGATGAAACTATACCAATAATCTTTGAATACACAAGAACCACATATGTCGGAGAGAAACAGAAAATATATGGGGTATGGGTTTCTGATCTCACCTAATAAAGATGTCTATCTTATTGAGGAACATCAACTGACTACGTATGGGGAAGTGATACAAGGTATCGACTCCCTATTAAAATGAAAGAGCCATAAAGTCCGAAGTGGATTCCATGTATATCAACTATGTTTAGACACTAGTTGATGTACCGCAAGACAGTGCCTATTGGTACTAAATAAGTATTCAAGAAGACATACATGATGGCAAAATACCATCGTACTAAGCTAGGCTTGTAGCGAAAAGGTAGAGTTATCAACATTGTGTTGATTACGACGAAACCTTTTACCTGTTGCCACGACAAATCCATTTGGATAATACTTGCTTAAGCTGCATGTTTCATTTATGAAATATGGCAGCTGAACGGGAAAACTGCTTTTTTTAATGGAAACCTTTTGGAGGATGTTTACAACATCCTGACGGTTTTGTCGAACCATAACAAGCAAACTAGGTTTGTAGGTTATTCGATCCATAGATGGATTGAAGCAAGCATTAAGTTCTTGGAATTATCGTTTTGATGTAATCATAATGAGGTATGATTTAATTCAAAACGAAAATAATTCTTGTGTATATAAGGAGGTTAGTGGGAGTGCACTGACAGTGAATGTCCTGAGTAATGATGATATATTATTTCTTGGAAATGATATTCCTATAGTATAATCGGTGAAAGCTTGGCTTTCATGAAAACGACTATAAGTCGTGACAACAGTACTATAAAGATTGAATAACAGAACAGTGAGCTGGAAATCTTCCAAGCAAGATACTGTTACCGAATATAAAAACGGGTTATTGCTGCAGCAGCCGAGCCGAGGCAGCAATAGAAGCCATTTTGGTCGATAATAAATTTAATTAGATTAGATATAGTTCTGTTAGCAGCTGAGCTAGGCGTCAGCACATGCTAAAGAATTAATGGTCTCATCAACGATCCAGATATATACTTAGATATTCATCTGATTCGTTCGGATCATACATCGTGGCGATGTGATGATCGAATAAATCGCATCAGATGATAATCAAGCCAATCCGCTGACGAAAACCTTTTCTCAGCAGTTTGAGCCAACCGTACATGGTTCGGGTGTCAGACACTCGAGTGACTGGCTATAGGCCAAGTGGGAGATTGTTGGACAATTATGACCCATAGCGTCACTATTTGTACAGATCACGGTGTTGTTGTACAAATTACTATGTGACAAAGGAGATTGCACTCTTATCATTTGTGATTAGATCACCAGATATATAAATGATAGGAGGTCCCTGTGATTTGTTCCTGGACTGAGAATGATATGAGACAGTATCAGTCCACGAAGGATAAATCATTAAATATCCCTAGTCAGAGTATTATCGAGATTGGACATCGATAAATACGTAAAAGACTAGTATTACACTTGTGCGCGTTGTGAGGGCACGACGACATAGTTCTCATATATTTGGGTATAGGATACTCAGACAAGTGTAATATGAGGTTGTGTTTTACCGATGGTACGGGAAACAGCTTCGCTCTGGATAGACCCCCTCGGAATTCCATTGGTAGTATGACTATGTGTCTATGGAAGTCCGAAATCAGGGTAGGTGTATTTGGTCTTAACCTGAGACTTGCACCGCTAATGCTTGCGACAATCAATATGCTTTGGTTGCGGTCATCCAGGACTTTAACAGGTTCTGTGTACGCTAATGCTGGGTATATTGAGAATCGTAGTGTATTGGGTGTGATGTTAAGACGGAAGTATCACTCCAGTCATATGGAGATGATGGTCACATAGGATACGGAACTCGTTCTCTTAATGCTCGAGCTATCGGGATATTATGACTAGGTCATGTATATCCGATTATAGAGACTAGTTGCCAGCATCCGATATGTGCTTCGTACGGGGCAGACACAATTCCAGCCCCAGGCCTAGCACGTGGACATCCGATACTGGATCGACATACACAAAATACTACGGTATACTACGCTTGATATAGATCGCTTATTCCTGTAAGCATGTTTCTGGAGAATTGGGTAGGCATGGCGCTTTGCTAGAAGCCAACCTTGTCTTGTAAATCGGTACAAACGTAGTACAAGGTACTTACGTGTTCGGATAGTCCGACGATCGAATTTACTGCCAACATATCCGGGATCTCATGGGTCGCTTCCCGAAGATTCACTGATGACGTATGACTCGCACTTTATTAATCTGTGATTAATTAGATGAGAGAGAAATTAATCTGGGATTAATTATGGAGATATTTTATCTGGGATAAAATATTAATTAAGGAGAGAGAACGATTAATTGGAATTAATCGATAAAATAATATATTTGATATATTATGCGAATTGGATTTCGAACGTGGAATTGAAATTAGATTTTAATTCGGGCGAACGAGTTAATTTAGAATTAATTCGTTAGCGACGTGAATAGTGATTTCGCTAGGCGTAATCGTTTAATTGCGTCGGAACGGAAAATTCTTTAATTTGGAATTAGCGAACCCGAGCCCGGGATTGTTTGCGAGCGCATTCGCATTCGCATTTCGAATTCGAGTGCGGCACGCAAGTCAAATCAAGCGTCAAATCATTAGTGACATCAAGCGTCAAATCACATGTCACTTTGAGTGATGTGACAAGTTGACAATTGATTGATGTGAGTTGATGTGTATTGATTGACAAGCATTTAATTCTTGACTTTTTGGAATTAAAAATGGTAAATGGTTTATTAATTTTGGAAATTATAAAACCTTTTACACTTTTTATTTCTTCTCTCTTCTCTCTCCGGTTTTTACTCTTTTGGAGCCAAAACCTTCTTCTATCTCACGCCTCTTCTCCTCTCTGTTTTCTGGTTTGACCGAGTGATGAAGGGGAAGCTAAAGAAATTTGTGGCAAGTTTCTTCAATGCTAGCACACACTTGAGTCTTCCTAAGGTGATAGGGCAGTGAACACTTGAGCATGGAATCGTTTTTGAAGCTTAAAGCTTGGAGCTTCAATGGAGGTCATCAATGGCCGAATCTTGGAGGAGCCAAAGAGACCAAAACCGAGCAGTCCACTACAAGGAGAAGCTACTGCCGTGACCTTTGAGGGAGCTTGAAGGCTTGTGTTCTTCGTAGCATCCAAACCGATCGTTGTGAGTATGTTTCCGCCATTCTCCTTTGTGTATTCACATGTGTTTTTTTGCTTGCTTTTTCATTCTTGGGACCTAATTAGAAACCAACAACCGCCAGATTGGTCGGTTGGTAATTAAATTTTCTTACCGCCTATATGGCAGGTTTATTTTGGTTCCGCCTTTATGGCTGGTTGGACTTAATTTGACTTAATCAGGTTACCGCCTATATGGACGGTTGGTAAACTAATCACAAATTAATATACTATATTAATGCAGATATCTAAATATTAAATAGTAAAAGTTGATCATTTTACCTTAGCATTTTATTTTATTGTAATTTACTTTTCAGCTTTTACTTTACCGCAATTACTTTTCAGCATTTTTACTTTATGTCTTTTACTTTTATCTTTTTACTAGCCCTAGTTATATGTTGTAACTAAGTTACTTATATGGGGTTGTGATGAATTCTAATATCACCGGTTTATAAGGGGTTATTTTATAGTTTGGGTAATTTATGGGTTTACTTATTAAGTCTTAAGCTTAATGTTTCTTGTTGTCTGATCACCAATAAGATTGATGTGGTAAATCTAAAATAAACTTGACAAAGGAATTTTAGGTTTCAGCCTTAGACTTAATAACCCACGATCTTCCTTGAGGATAGATAATCCTTTAATAGATTTCCTTACAGGATAAACATATACCTGTCGGGCGGAGGTAGCCATAATTGGAACTTAAACTTAATGAATCCAGATAATTTGGTTGACATAGACATATGGTTAAATTGGGTTAAATTGGATATTTACATCTGACCATCGACAAAGACTTTTGCATAATTTAGTGTT